>ML208733.1:4729-22938 GCA_004369065.1 Pluteus cervinus
AATGGGACGGAAGAACCCGCAGCAAATATATTCAAATTGGCCCATCAAGACCACTATTTTGTGGTCAATCGAATTACAGCGCAGATACAGTAGGATGTGGTCGTTGCAAAAATAAGTACAAGGAAAGATTGCAAATAGTGTGTAAGGTGGTGACGATTGCATGTAAACGTAATTTAGTGTATGGTCAGTGTAAGCTTGCTGTCTGTATATGTAGGGGATGTAGCCTAGGTGTTGTCTTTGGTATGACACCAAACCTGCCGTAGATATCAACCAATGAATAAAAGGGGAAAAGACTAGGCTTTGAAGGGGATGAGAAAAATCCGTGATTGCAACCCATTACAAAAGGAAAAGCATGAAGATAGAGTGTTCAGAGAGGTGGTAGGAAAACCCGATAATGGACGGCATTGGGAACAGAAAAATCCGACTGACAAGCCCAAAGCAATCGGACCTCGAGGCTTCTCAACCATAATTCAACTCGCCATTACCACCACCACCAGGAGGTCGTGGAGGGCCTGGGTTCTTCCTTCCACCACCTCTCCCCAGTGGGTGCACAGGTCTTTGAGGTAAATGTGATGGCCTAGGCTGTCCTCGAAATCCACCTGGTCCGGTCGGGGGTCCACCACCTCTTCCACCCCCAAATCCACCGGGAGGTCCACCCATATTAGGCCCTCCAAGACCATAAGGCATCGGAGGTGGTGGCAGTCCATAATTCATCATCGGACCCGGACCCATTGGTAAAGGAGGACCTCTGCCATGAGGGAAATGCATTGGATGTCCTGGATGTATAGGGGGTGGTGGGATTGGTGGATGAGGATGTGAATGCGGGTGTGAAGGGATAAACCCAGGATTGGGGTTTTTGGGATCGAATCTTATAGGAGGTGCAAATTGATGTGGGGGGTGCCCACCTCTTCCAAAATGAATTGGAGGCCCGTGTGGTGCTGGAGGAGGGTGTCCAGGAGGTCCAGGATGTGGACGTGGGTGGTTCTGGTGATGTTGAGGAGGAGGAGGAGGGTGCGGGACGACAGGATGTTGAGGAAGATGGTGAGGATCGGGATTGGTGGGACCTGGTGGTGGTGGATGAGGATGTTGGTTGCGATGGCCCCGCTTATCAAACTCGTGCGATGCCTCGTATTGAGGAAGGCTGAACAGAAGTCATTAGATGAGAAGACTCAGAGGTGGCTGAGGAAAAGTCAACTCACGTCTTAGGATCTGCAGGCAGGGGATCGGTCCAGAAGTAATCGTGATCTAAAGCCTCGACAGCCGTGATACGCTCTCTCGGATTGCAAGTCAAAAGCTTATCCAGAAGATCGCAGGTCTCTGTGCCCACACTACTGCTCGTTAAGCGCCGGTCGAGTGTCTGGAAATAAATAAAAATTACCTCTCGTATGCTGATTTTATTCGACGAGGATGCGAAGAGGTGAACCGCTTGACGCCCTCACAACCTGGAAGAGCATCAAAGTTCGGCCAGGTATGCTGATTTGGTGTTCCACACAGGACCCATATCTTCTCTAGCTGATCCAGGTCCGAGGTACCGGGCAGGATAGGTCTTCGCGTGAACATTTCACCAAGCACACAGCTACGACGCATAGAAGCGATTAGTAAAGCAGCCTTCTCATAGGACGAATTCTTACCCGATGCCCCAGATATCCACCTCCCCGCCGTATTGCCTTGCACCTAGCAAAAGCTCCGGAGGTCGGTACCACCGCGTTACCACACAATTCGTATACTTCCTCTCTCGCCCTCTATGATCCGTCCCTCCTCTCGTCACATTTTGGTCAAACGCTCTGGCAAGACCGAAATCTGCTATCCGTAGAGATCCAGAATTGGATATCAACAAATTCGCAGCTTTCATGTCTCGATGAAGAATGTTGTTCTGCGCATAGGATAACGAATGAGCGATGATATGTACGTGGAGAGATCAATAAACACATACCCGGTGCATATATGCGGTCCCTTCCAGCAATTGCTTCATGTAGAGCTTGATATGGCTTGGCTGCAACTTGACGCGCTCGTTCTCCAACAACCCGGCAAGATCGTGGTCCATGTATGGGAACACCATGTAAACAGAGAGTGGGTCTTTTGAACTGCCTACGAAGAGAAGAATGATCAACAAGTATGTCAGAACGTCAAAATGAAAGGGGCTTACTGCGCACAACAAACATATCGAGAATCTCGACAATACACGGATGCTTCAGCGCCTTGAGAATTTTAATCTCTCTTAAAGCAGTAACAGGCATCCCCTCCTTTTCGTTGTGCATCAAAATACGTTTCAAGGCCACGGCCTTTTCCGTGTTTTTGTGAATGGCCTTATGGACCTCCCTTCAAAGACAAAGCGGAATGTCAGTTGACAAATGAATCAAAGCAAAGAATAATGTAATAAACTCACCCAAACGTTCCCTCACCCAACTTTGTTGTAACTTCATAATCAGCTTGTTGTCCACAACCTACAAAGGTCCTCCCATAGGCTTCCTTCTCCTCCTTTCGCGATCGCTTCACTATCTCTCTCTTTCGCACCACTCTTCCCTTCATACCACCACTATCTTGCGTCTGAGACTTATCATCTATTTCGAACTTGGGCTTTTCTGGTAATACTCCGTTCGGTATAGAATTGGAGACCTTCTTCTCTGGCAATTGGACTGGTGGAGGCGGCGGTTGGGCCATAGGGTTCGGTATGACCATAGCTGGTGGCGAATGATCGCCCCTGGGCGCACCGGGCTTCTTCATTTGTATCGAGACTAACGCATGTCTCTCTGGGAGTACCGCAGTCTTCTGCAACCGTATGTCAGGAGGGGGAGCAGGAGGCGGTGAACATGAAGGTGGTGGAGGTGTATGTAGTGCAGGAGGAGGTTCAGGAGGTTCGTTCTGCTCCTGAGACTGCGATAGTGGCTGAGATTGTGATTGAGGCTCGGATGAGTCTGGAACTTGCGGTTCAGTCGACTGAGAAGCTGGCTGAGATGGTGAAGGTTGCGATTCAGGTGGTGGGGTTGAGGAACGGGGAAGAGGAGGGGTTGTTGGACCGCCAGAACGCGTCGAAGGACCAGGTGAAACCGGTCGATAGCTATCGTGCCTTCTTGGTCGTTCCGAGTCACGGTCATGATCATCTGGTCTATAGCTTCTCCTGTCCGAATCGTAGTCGTCTCTTCTGGACCAGGAGTCGCCGCCTCTGCTTCGATAGTCCGCATGGCTATCGGGACGGTAGTGACTAAAAAAAGACGGATGAGGGCAAGGGGGGAAGAAAAGACACGTTAGACAAAAATTGTCAAGACCAAGGCCGGAGAACAATACCGGTCATCGTCATCGTCGCGATACCGTCTATCCCGTGGACCAGATCCAGGTAGACTTCTTCCTCCCCAATCCCTATCCCTCCCACCCCCACCGTACCCGTTCCTCATCGGACTGAAGGATGGTTCAGGGGTTCTTGGGGCAGGTAACCGATGCTTTTCTCGATGCGGAGAAAGAGGTGACCTCGACCTGTTCGGCGAATACGACGAATGCGTATGGACCTGCAACGTTGATCCAGGTGGTAAGGACGACGGTGACCTTGCTCTTTCCCTGTCTCTTTCTCTATCTCTGTCCGCCCGATCTCGGTCACGTTCGCGTTCTCTGTGATCTCTCCTTGGTGCATAATGATCCCCACGACTTTGTCCTGGTTCCCAATGATCACCCTGCCGCTGCTGGTGTTGTTGCTGATGGTGTCCTCTGCCTTTTCGTTTAAAATCATTGTCCCGTCCGCCTCTTCTGTCGCCTTCGTCGGCCCTTTCATACACACTAGTCATGCTTATACTATGACCACCTAATTCCACAACGCTCGGCAATCCATTTATTCCCGAATCGTGTTTCTTCTTGAACGGAAAAGGGACCTTTGCTTTTAGCGCCGCCACTGGCTTTTGGGGTAGAGAAGGAGGTAAGGGGGGCAAGGTTGAAGTTATAGAAGAGGAGGAGGGGCGAGGTGGTGAAGGATCATCTAGTTCGCCTTCCTCTGGTGAGGAAGTTGCCGGACGTTTTGATGCCCTAGAGCCCACTGGGGACCGTGAAGCATGACGCTTGACGACGTTCGGAGTCATGAGCAGAGCTCAAGAAAAAACAAGTTGAGAGCTCAACCAAGGAGATCGTGGCGGAAAGAGAGAAGAGAATTGAAGATGCTGACGTAATCCTGACTGCGCCAAGTTAGTCACGGCGAGAGTGGTTCAATCCATCCAACCTCAGTGCTTCTCCAAGCACTTTACCATGACCAAAAGCATTGCGGCCTAATTACACTAGCTGAAGTGAAATAGCGCTCAAAACGCCGGACTGCTGAGCGCTGAACCGTAGCGCCACCCGGTACCCTTCACAGCACCATCACGGCACGTTGCATCTCCGATCCTCTGAGTCAGGCTGTTGGCAGAAGTCCTTGGAATTTTGAATAAATCTCGTGTGGACGACCTTTCTTGATAGTTACAGGAAAGAGTTCTCGAAGTGCGGCTGCAGCTTATTGAGCAACGAGACAAAATATTAATGTACGACCATGACCCCCAGCTCGGACATCGACATACCACATGAAGTTACCCTCAACCTTCTAAGGCGTGTAGCCTGAACATCGTGAACATCGTCCCAAGCCCTCTACCATGCGGCTAAGTATCTTCTAGCACAACCAAACCTTGGATCACCCCCTCGCACGTTCACGGCCTCGATTCCGTTCTTCCCCGAAACATGACGCACAACATAATTCCGAATCTAGCCCGACGATTGTCCTCGACGTTACACACAGAGAGTAACGCTCACGCAGGACATTCGACGTATGCTTGGTTGAATTCGATTTGTAAAATCGGCTTTGGGCGCTCCAGGAATCCAGGATGCGAGTGGCCTGGTTGAGCCTGGTTGATGCATGTGTATGTACCCTTATTTGCTCCTATGGGTCCAAGAACGAAAAACAATCCAAGGTCACCTCGACCGTTGTCCATACTTTTATTGTCGCGATGTTTCTATGAAACGCTATATCTTACAATTTCCTACGCATTCCTTCGAAGGTTTCCTCAGGTACCCCTTCTCTCGCACTTATCTAACTGACCCACCAGTCGGTATGATGCATCCGCTCTACCTGAACTTGACTCCAACTCTATGTCGACATTTTCACACAACCACCCCCTTGACACCAGCAATTATATGATCCACTCTCTCCAGTGCCAACTTGAGGGGAACCACGACCGTAAGCAAAATTTTATGCTCTTCATCGTCGTGGTCGTGGTCGTGATCGTGACCATGCGAACTACCACCAAGTCCAAAGCCTCCACCTACTTCACGATGATCAGAGCTCCCAAAATATACAGCACCAAAACAGAAAAACAAGCTCACCTAGTCCACCCGGTACGCAGCCTTCCCACTTCTCCAATACACCCCTCAAAGGATCCAAGAACTCCTTTTGCAAATTCCTAATATTATCCGGGTCTCTCACACCAGTCTATCAAGTGCAGATCAACACCACCGACTTCAAAACCCAGCATTAATAAAACCAAACATACCTTATTCCCCACATCCCTCACAATCAACACATAAAGTAACAAAAGGCACTCCGTCACTCTCGCCGGCTCCTCACCACACTTCTCCAACAACTCCTTCAACCCCCCATCCGTTAACCCCCCACTCAACTCAACCAACCTATGCTTGAACAACACCGGTCCAAAAACCTTCAAAAACACAGGTGAAGCCATCAAGTTCGGTTCTGTCATCGCCAACCCCTCCAACAGAATCTCTCTAACCAAACCAACAGCTGCAACCCTCATACCAGGTGGGACCATCGTTTCTTCCTCCTCGCCATCTGCTCTCCCGCCACTGCTACCCGAGTGTGCATCCGCAGAGCTACCACCGACTAATTCCCTCAACACCTCCACCCTCAAATTCACAGGACCCACACACCTAACAACCATTCCCAAGACCTTAAACGTTACATACCTCACATCCCCATCTGGGTGTGTACTTGCTACCAAAGGTAAGATCGTCGTCAACGGAATCGTTGTTTGTGGTGAAACCTCTCGTCGTCCAATATGCGATAGGGAACGGGAAATAGGTAGAGCCAGAGATGTGGTGGTGGTACTAGTAGTGGATTGTCCAGTAGGGGAAGTTGGATAACAGAACCGATAGAATGCTGATAACAGGACACTCAGCGTCTCCTCCAATGCAAAGTTCGTTTGGAGAGATGCGATTATAACCGGCATATACCCTTCTAGAATCCTTTCGAGCTTCGTTAGATCTCCACCAGCGATTAGGTCTAAATCCGAGTATGCCAATAGAACCAACGAGGCCCGAGAGGGTGTGCCAGCGGTCGAGGTCGGTACCGCACCACCAAGTCGCGCATATTCCTCGACAACTCCGAGCATAATCCCTTCCCATCGTTTCTGCTGTTCCTCCTTTGGATCTACACCCGATCCCAATCCCGAGTTGGGTCTGGGAACCACCAACCTAGGGAATAAAGCCTGAAATGTCTTTTGTGCTTTCCCAGATCCAAGTCGAATCGAAGGGGTGGATATACAGGCTTCGATTGTTGTTTCTAGTAGGTTGCGGAGGAGTGTCTAGATGAATAATTTTTTGTAGTTAGTAAGTGTATAATACCCCACCCACAAGGTGAATAGAAAGGGTATGCACTTACATAGGACTTCACCTTCTCATCCTCCGATTGCCCCTCGCCACCAACATTATCATCAACCCACAGTCTAACCTTCCCAACCAACTCATTCACACCCTCAAGAACCTCATCCATTCCCTCACCGCCCCCTCTGCTGCCAACAACGACACTAACAATCATCCCACCTAACTCCTCCAACAATGGTCCAATCGTCTCAAAGGGCGATTTATTCCGACGAAGTTTAAGTCTTGGTATAGCTACCCCCACCGCCACATGATTCGTCGTTGACCCAAGAAAGAGTGTGGAAGAACGTACCAGCGCGATATAAATCAACCAATACCAATGCTTGGTCTACCCACTTCGACCTTGTCATCTCATTTGTCTTTCCCCCGTTCTCCTCATCCCTTTCTTCCCCTTCATCATCCTCGTCGTCACCATCCCCCTCATTCTCAACGCCCCTTCTAACCTTCTCAACACCCTCCTGAACAGCAACAACCACCTCTCTCGGGTTCGCACATTCACCCATCAACCCCAATAAATCTCTCGCCGCATTACTCTTCTCCTTCTCTTCCTCCCTCTCCCTCTCCCGCTCTTTCTCAGTATCAGTGTTACCAACCCCCGAGTCGACACAAGCACATACTGGTACCAAGAGCGGTACCAAATTCAACGGATCCTAGACGCAGAGTAAAAAGTTACACCAGCATCACCGTGGTCGTCATGTGAATCGTTGAGCGTTGTAAACAATCAAGAAACTTACCAACAGCGGACCCCCTCCATTACTCGTAACCAAACTATAGATCTCTCTCAAGCTATGAGCTGGCGATTCATCGTGCACAGCTGAAGTGACAAGTCCCACGATCGCGAGACTGACATCCTGCCAGGTTATGATCGATACCCATTACAGTTGCATGATGAAAGCGAAGGCGAGGACCAGGATAAACGTGAGCATACAACCCTGGAAACCACGAAGGATCACCTACTCCATCGTCGCGATCTTCGCTAAGATTGAGAATCGCTGCCAATTGTGAACCCACCATCTTGTTATGATGTGGTCAACTTACAAGCCGCGATTGTGTTTCACCATCATAACCTCAAATGTTGATCTTAACCTCAAGCGTCAACACCGTTAGATAGCAAACACCAAAACAAGCCTATGATTACCATTATTAACAGCGTAAAGATGAAAGTCCATAAAATGCCAGCGTCAAAATGCGCAAGTAAAGAAGATGAAGAAGAAATGGTACGTTAATGGAAGAGATATCCGGCCATAACAGTAAGCGCGATCAATCCAAAGTTACCCTTCACACCGATAGCCGAGTTAGCATTGGGGGTACCCGTAGAACCCGTAGTACCAGCGCTAGTTGGTTTACTGCCCGAGGTAGCACCACTCCTTGTGGGTCCACTAGCAACGGGACCGGAATTGGCCGGGGCACCAGTGACGCCGAGACTCGCAAGAGCAATGTTGTTGGCAATTGTCGAGGTGGTCACACAGTTAGACGAGGAAGGTGTGAAGTAAGGGGCAGCGGGGGTGGCGAGGTCTCCGACGGTGTAGACGGAGCCATCAGAAAGGGTACCGGTATAACGTTGAGCAAATTCAGAGAATTGGGTGGTACCGTCAACAGTGGCGGTTGGGTACCATCCAGGGGGATAGGCAACATCGGCATCGCAAGATTCGCTACATTCATTGTTAGTTACGGAAGTGACGAACAAAGGGAAAGCGTACAAAGTGCCATTGACGTTGTAGTTTCCGGGCATGACGAATTCACAACCCATCTCGTCGAGCTCGTGCCAGCACATGGAAGCGGCGCTGTAAGTCGAGTTGGCGTTTGTGCATACACGCAAGCAGAATTGGTTGTAGTCCTACACAAAAGATTAGTCACAAGTTGGGACGACCCAGGATGAAACCTACAATGTACAGCTGGAATTACGTCAGTCTTAGATTCGAAAACAGAAGACGATAAGATAAGGCTCACCATCCATTCAGCATATGGGACATCACCTCCTGAGATGTTCGAAGTAACGTTCCCACCGATTGGGTTACCAGAACCGTAGGCACCATGAGGGTCAAGTTCACCTGACATGTATCGATAAACCCATATACAAAAGAAATATAATAAGGCATACCTCCGTAGTCACCAAAGGGAATGTTGAGTTGTGTGAAATCACCGTAACCGATCAGTTGGACGTAGTAGTCTAAAATAGATGAGTCAAATTTCGATGTCAACGTTGGGAATACGAACCGTTCTTGAGGAAGGAGACACCAGTGATTGTGCCGTCCGGAATAACACGGGCATTGTTACGCTGCTTCGTGCACCAAGCAACTTCGATGGTCTGTATGGATACCAAAATCAAGATGGGTATAACCGGGCGCTTGGAACTACAAACCTCTGAATCGGCAATAGCACTCTGGGTGGGAGGCGCAAAAATACAGAAATCCTAAATGCGCCGTGAGAATCAAGCCTGACAGCGAGACGATCCGCAGCAAAAATAACTTACGTCGATCGAGTTCACAGACAAAAGCCGGGCGTAAGAAGTTTGGTTGATAGCAGTGCCCAAAGTGGGTTGTGGGGGATTAGTGGGACCTTGAGTGCCCGTCGCAATAACACCTGGTGGAACATTTGGCAATTGAGCCAAAGCTGAAGGAACGGACGCGGCCAGAGCAATGAATGCCGCAAAAGAAGAAGCTAATGAGCGCATGGTGATATTGGGAAGGCTACAAGGCAGTGTAGAGCTGGTGAGCGAAAAATAGGACGGTAGAGTAGCGGGCGATGGTGGAGAAAGAGAAGAAAGAGAGCGAGGGAAAGCATGGAAACGACCGTCCTGTTTTATTGACTTGTGCTAAAAATAGAACTAAATGGGGCTGCTCACACAACCCGTCGTTTGACGTCTACCGTGGGCTAATTTTGGCTGTCGCACCACGGAGGTGTCGCAGAAGGCCCGCTTACAGCATTCTTGACCCTTTGACAGAATGGTGACCAGCTCGCAAGAGGGCAGAATGAGCATGGCGGAGCTCTATACATAGCACAAGGGCGAGCGCTGCGGTGCAGGTGTTCAGGGGCACACGCACGCACACTCATATTTTGATTATTTTTTTTTGATCAACTGAACTATATTTATGCAGCGCGAGAAGCCTTGCAAAACCCAAGAATAGAATAAGCCTTGTCGGAGGTGCATTTAGCATTCGTCGAATTCTCGCAGACGGAACACAGAAAACCATGTGCGATGGGTCTACAGGAGACGCAGCATCTCAACTCACCAACCACAAATCGCCAGAGTCGGCACGCGGGGGCATGCTCAGGATTTCCTGGCCAATTACCCGCCCTCTCGACCCTTTCCAGAAATCACCAGTTCTCCTCGCAGGGCTTGTGCTATTCCTGGAAGCGATCAGTATGCAACAAGAATAGAATCGACAGGGATAGGACGGTTCTCCCGGGATTAGCGTCTGGGTATATCACAGGCCTAGCTATAGGTGACCGAGAGTCTCAGAACTTCATTTCGCACCTTGTGAATCCAGTCTTTGACAGCACCAGATCGAGGCATTAACACACTACTTACATCTTGTTTAACATGACCATCACCAAAATTCTATCAACGGGGTCAGCAGTGCAAAGGCTGATAAGTAGCCTCGAAATCCTAACCGCAAGCGACCTGACATGTGCTTGCGTATGCGGTCGTCTTCCGGTGTGTTCTTGCCGACCAAGAGATAGTGGTGGTCAACGTTGCCAGGCCAAGGAAATCCTAGACCGGAGGCCGACATAGAAGTTCTGTACTTGTACGTGTACATTGGCGGACACTAAGATGATATCAACAAGACATACGAAAGCCAGAAAGTTACGAATCTGTAGCAGCATTCATCGAAGGCTGGTATTGACGACGACAAGTCCTTCATGCGAGGACAATGTGGGCCAGAAGTAGAGACCCCACTCAATTCTGCGTATTAGTTAGTACTACGGTGGTAGTATGCACTCACTTCGATTCTCGACGATTGACGAGGATAATGACGAGGGGGCCCACGATCAAAAGTTCGAGCGATGCTTACTATGTCTGCGCCACGGTGTATTGGGACACCGTCCATGCACCCCAACATGAGGCCGGAATGCAACTATACACCATTGAAGCTAGTGAAAGTTCATCAACAGTTACTGGTGTTTTACGTAGAACACACAGCTGGGTCCAGTGCTGTCTGGTGACTTGAACAAGTTCGAAGCAGTGTGGCCTTGGTGTGGCCCGGAGACGCCCATTTGCGATTACATCAGCATCATCAATTCTTCTTCTCTCAGCTCTTTCCCGCTACCACGACGAGCTCCCTAACTCTCGACTTGTTATTTTTTCTCGTCCGGGTCAACTTACAAGTTACATTTCTCCGACTATGCTGTGTCCTCATCGTTTTGAGGCCACATTTCAGTCTGAGGTCCAGATGGTGTGCGCACTTGACGCATGTAGGTGTCCAGACTGGCTTCGAGACGTTAATCATTGAACGTCTTCAAAGGTTTTACACAGTAATGCGGTATCGCATGATCGATCAACCTACTCAAACATCGCCGTGGCCGGCATTTACATCATCTCCGTCATTTTCTACACTTCGAAATGACCTTTCTATGAAGCATGGCCACTGTTCCTTTGACTGTGGATGGTTTGGGGCTCCGTGACTTGCTGGGCAGTGCAGTCTATCGAATTTCTGAGCGTCTCCTGCTGTGGAACAGCCATGGAATTCCGTAGTCAGCACGATGCTGGTGAATGCTTCGTGGCTGAATAAAGACTCTGCGGTTCACTCAGGCCGGTCACCCCAACTTCAAGGCTCTTCTCATAACCTGCCTACCCCTCGCTCCGCATCCAATGGACGATATTGTCACTATTCTCGAGCGTCCCATCACTCTTAGTGGTCGGGCCTATGTTTTGTGTCGTTACGGTACAGTTTATTTCTCTCGAACATTGATCATGTTGAGAACGCTTTCCAGATATCACCCTTATATACGAGGGACAGAGAAACACACCTGCTACTGCACATATCCAGCAGGCTGTCATTTTTGCCAGGCTATTACTCGGTGACGGGAAGCCTATACAAGATGTCGAGCGGTCCCAATTGATTGTGAATGAAGGCGCTACGAGCCGCATTCAGTGGAAACTTGGAGGATTCTTTCTAGTGTAGGTCGGCTCAAACGGCCCTATCGATAATATCTAACAGCTTCGGTTCATAGCCGGCCGACTGCGTCATCTTTTGCAATTTACGTTGGCTTCAAGAGTTCTGAGCAAGAACAAACCATATTGGAAGCCAAGTTCTACCAGTCCATACCCAGTTTATGGGGTAGCTACACGCGGGATATTGGTGAGACTCCAGATGCTCCACCATGACCACGTTTCTTATCGTCGTGCATAGTTGCCAGTCGATTTTTGGATGATGGGTTCAGTCTTTCACTCGACACACATCACTTCAACCCCAACACCCACGGACGTGTTGACATATCCCACGAGGCCAAGAACGGATCGACCTCCTTCAATACGAATCCCTTCTCGGATGGTTGCAGTGCATCCCTCGAGAAAGAAAAGCGTCTAATCCAGAGTCTACTCGACCTACCTGCGAGTGACGCGCGTGCCGCGGTGTTATTTCACAATGGGAACCACCTTATACTTCGCAACCGTCATACTTCAGACTTGATCTACTTTGATCTGGCCATTCAAGCCATGTCCGCGGCTCGTGCTTACTGGCAAGGCCTTCGTGGGTTGGAAACACAATTTTGTCACCTCCTCTTTATACGATGCACCTTCCCCGATTTCCATCCCTTTCTCGACAAAGCGATCGACGTTTTGAAAGGACTGGACGGCCTGTCACTAGCGGAGGAAGCCCTGGATCAAATCGACTTTTTGGGCACGGTTCTTCAGGTCCTACGAGAACAAAATCGCACAGACTACGCCGCTATAGCTCTCCCGATTCTCACTCCTTCGTTCCGCGTCCTCGCCAATGTCGAGCACCCAGAGCGCAACGAAAGGGTGATAGCTGCCCTGAAACTGGCCCTCTACCTTTCCATACGAATGCCTCCGACGGTGGAGATCCTTGAGATTGTGGATATCAACCTTCCTCTTGTCCGCCCTGATGAACATGGGTCACTCTTAATTTACAGAGCTCTTGTCTACCTTGGTCACTACAAGGTTCGAGGGGAACCAGAATACGACACCGTCGTTGAAGTGATCGACAAAGCCCGAGTTTATGCCTTGGGACACAGGAATTTAGGTGTTGAGCGAAACTTACTATCCACGTTTCTCTATGAGTCCATCTCCTTCTTACTCGAGCCAGGGTCCCACCAGGAGGATACAAGATACGAAATCAGGCTTGCAGTTATGAAGATGACCATTTCATGTCAGTGGATCGCTTGCGAAGCGTTGGATGGACATACGCGCTCTATGTTGATGAACTGGGCCCTTTGTCTGTTCGCATGCCTGCTGCCAGCAGGAATGTGGGAAACCGCTGCCCCCGTAAACAGAAACCAGGCCATAAAAGAGTATATACAGGCCGTGTACTTTGGGAGTGTTCTATTGGAAGACGGAGATGTCGAATTCCTGGTGCAGTTGATCTCATATCAAACAAAGGAATCCATGAGTTTTCATGCATCTAGGAACGGTGAGGTGTTGTACTTTTATCACCTGTGCTCTGTTCTAAATATTTCTCAGGTGACCTGAAAGACAAGATTCACACCCTCGTCGAGGTTGCTCTCTCAGCGGAGCCCCCTGACGAGATGAGTTTGATGCAAGTTATCATCGCTGCGCCCGCCGCTCGTTTCTTTCGCCTTCCCGTTACTCTGAAAGCCTATGAATTCTTCATGTCCGCCCCCGACCTTTGGGTTAGCTTAGCCACACCCTTAAAACTGCGCTACGCTTCCACAATCACGCTCACATCGATTGTTTCCGACGCCATCTCGTATGTCTTGGGCTTGGGCTGTCCTGATGTTGCTCTCGAATGGGCTGATCAGAGGTCTTCTATAATATGGGGCCAAGTCCTCTACTTTCATTCGTCATTCACCGAGGTTGCGACAGTTAGTTCGGGATTAGCGAAAGAATTAACGGAGTCAGCTTGCGAAATGCTCCGCTCGCAAGCTCACCGTGAATTATCCTATAACTATGGCCATGCCAAACGTTGGGAAGACGCTGTTAGGGAGACCAGGAAGCTTCCTGGTCTTAATCGCTTTTTGAGACCCAAAACATCGAAAGAGGTACAGGCCGCGTCACAGGCTCTCGGAGGACCTGTAGTCTACTTCAACCTCAACTGCCATTCCTGCGATGCGCTTTGTGTCCTGCCAAACCTTGATGACGTGATTCATATCCCTCTGCCGGGCCTCGAAGCGCTGGATATAATGTACGTTCTATTTATCCACTTCCTCGAACGTACAGGAACAGAAGAAATCCAACTCGACCGAGTGGGGAAGATGGTGAAGATTCCCAATACGTCCATACCAAGGCAATTTTATCTCTCTCTGACAAGCGTGCTGAAGTTTCTTTGGGATCAAGTTGTTAAACCTATATTAGATGGGTTAGCCATACAAGTGAGTGCGTCTTTAGATCTGATCTCGTATATTGACCCCAGAATACAAACTTCAGCGCTCTGTGTTAGGATCAGCTGACAAGCTTCCTCGCATATGGTGGTGCCCCTCTGGCCAACTTGCATTATTTCCCCTCCACGCAGCTGGTTATTATAGCAATCCCACTGATGAGAACATCTTAGACTATGTTGTCTCCTCCTACATTCCCTCGGCATTAGTCGCCACTCAGGCCACCCGAGCTGAGGACACGCCTCCTCCTTTCCATTTCTTAGGAGTTGCCAACCCCGAAGGTTGCGGACTTCCTGGAACCAAGCGGGACCTCGATATCATTCGGAAACACGCAGCCCATCGACCTCTCACAGAACTCGTTGGGAAGTATGCAACACCCGAGATTGTGAAGCAAGAACTGAAGAAGGCTACTTGGGCTCACTTTGCTTGCCATGGAACCCAAAATCAGTCTCCAGCGGAAACCTCTCTTATTCTCGCTAACCACAACCGTTTAACATTACTAGACATTAGCAAGCTATCAATGCCACAGGCGCAATTGGCCTTCCTGGCCGCGTGTCAAACGGGCAAAGCAGATTTCCAAACTTCCGGAGAATCTGCGCATATTTCTGGAGGAATGCTAGTTGCTGGGTTTCGGGGTGTGATTGGTACGATGTGGAACATCAGCGATTATTATGCGCCAGATTTCGCAGATCGGTTCTACCAGAAGATGTTCGAAGGCAGCCGAACTCCCGATTATAAACGGGCAGCATACGCGCTGCATGACACGGTGAAGACGTTGCGCATGGAGAAGGATTTGGACCCAAGAATCTGGGTACCATTTATGCACTATGGTGCCTGACACACAGTATTACCTGTAAAGCTACGTATACTTACCAAAAACTTTCTTTTCACCCGTGTGACGGCGCGTCGAGCGTTCCGTCACTCGCCACTCTGTGTCGAGACCTGCTGTCCCGAACTCCCATGGCCACCACGACTCTCGGCGTAATTTTCCTTCCACATTGCTTCCACGCTGACCCTCGAAATCTAGGACTTACGATCGATTCTTCCAACAGGTACCCGCCAATCGTGTTTCTGGCAGCACGATGCCTGAGTGAGTCACAGTGCTTGCATCGTAACCAATTGTTCACGCCGTTTCGAATTTGTGAGTATTCACCCTTGGGGAATGTCGCGCAATGACTCTGCAGCGATCCAGGTAATGTACTAGGACACCATCAGCTCGACGTGCACGGCAGGAGGCCGTAACACAAGTCCACAGCGGGGTTTCCCCAAAGGTTCAATTTCTTCAACACCATTTCTCTACTGGCTGTCGACGCGTTGATGTCATGAATGGAAAGCATATCGGGTTGGACCAGGGAAAAGCGGTGATCGCAGCTGACCGGTGACCAGTCGCGCCGCCTTTCGAAAGCTGCTCTGCTGGGTCTGCTCTGGTCGTAATTTTTCTTCCTCGACTCAGCTCGACATGCATTTGAGGGCTGTACTGTTCACAACTATCTATGACTCCAGTTCCACTCAGGACTTCCCCCAATTTAAACTTGGGACCCTCACGACGTGATCACCGCGACGTACACAGCAATCGTGTCGCTGCCATCTGGGGGCAGTGTACTTGTTTGCATTGTCATCAGCAGTCATGAGATGGTAAGCCCCTCGTCGTATCAGGTACAATATATATAGTTCACGTTTGCTCTTCCTAGATGCTAAAGCAACCCTTTGCACCTCTACTTTGAGGCCCTTTTCCTCTCTTGACATTATTTTCTGTTCCACATCTAATGGACGGTACGGTCGTTGTTCCTGTGTTTAACCTAAACACCAGGAGCCCAACCCGGCACGTTATGTGTCGCTATGGTATGGCTATTTCTCTCGAATTTTAATTTCTTTGTGAACGCTCTCTAGATATTACCCTTATTTATGAAGGCAAGACAAATACGCGTGTATATGAACTCCAACGAGCTGCGATATCCGCCCGGTTATTACTCAATGGGAACACCATCCAAGATGTCGAGCAGTGTAAAACGATTGTGAATGAAGGTCCCACGGGCCGCATCCGGTGGAAGCTCGGAGGATACTTTGCAACGTACGCTCGTATATGACTCTATCGATATTGGCTGACGGTCACAATCCATAGTCAGCCGACTCTATCATCCTTTGCAATTTACGTTAGCCTCAAGAGTCCTAAGCAAGAACGAACTATATTGGAAGCCAAGTTCCATCAGCAATTTATACAGGCTCTACAGGGTGGCTACACCTGGGATATCGGTGAGACTTGACATACAATACCATGTTCGGGTTTCTTATGGTCGCAGTTGCTAGCAAATTTCTAGACGATGGATTCAGCCTCTCGCTCGAGACACATCATTTCCACCCTTCATACGAGCGGGTTGACATATTCCACGAGACAAAAACCGGAACCACCTTCCTCCACATGAATTCTTTCTTGGATGATCATGATGCATCCCTCGAAAGAGAAAAGCAGCTCGTTCAGGACCTACTCGACTTACCTTCAAGTGAAACACGTGCAATAGTGTTACTTATCAATGGGTTCCATCTTATATCTCGCCACCAGTTCCAGCTTATATCTCACCACCGGCACACAGCCAGCGTGACTTATTGTGATCTGGCAATTCAAGCCATTTCTGCGGCTTGTGCTTACTCTCAAAGCATTCGACGTCAATGGGAACCAGATCTTTGCGAATTCCTCTTCTTCCGATGTACCCGACCCGACGGCCATCTTTTTCTCGACAATGCGATTGACGTCTTGAAGGGACTGGATAGTGTCTCACTAGCGGAGACGGCCATGGAGAAAATCGGCCTTTTACACAACATCTTCGGTGTTCTTCTGGGGCAAAATCGTTTCGACTACGCCGCCATAGCTCTCCCAGTTCTCATGCCTTCCCTTCGCGTCCTCGCTACAGAACACAGAACCAAAATAATTGCGTTAGTCGTGCATCGGGCGCTCGTCCTCTGCATCAGAGCGAATTGGGATATGAAAGAGACGCTCAGCATCCTGGATTTAATCCTCCCTGTCACCGCCCTTCACCTCCCTGAGGAACATGCAGCATATCTGATAGTTAGGGCCGAGTACTACATCGACCTTTATGAGGGTGGAGGGGAACTGGGTCGTGATTCTGTCGTCACAGCGATTGATGACCTTCAAACTCATCTCTTGCGATATGGGAAGCCGAACGCTCTTAATGTGCAAAACAAATTATACTCGCTTCTTGAGAAGGCCTCCAGCTTCTTACTCCAGGCCGGGTCAGCTTTGACTGAATTGGACTTCACAGGCCCAGTAAGAATGCTTGCCATCTTTTACATCTTGGGTATTGCATATGGGTGGGAGGGAAGCAGATCTACTATGAGCTTGGTTATCGTGCCCTTTATGGACCTATTTACGGGGTTCCGCTACAGGCGACCGCTGCGCTCGTTGACAGTACCGCTGCACTCACTTACAGCGCAAAACGCGAAGAAATTTATCCAAGCTATCTATGCGGAGCACGTCGCATTAGAGGACAGTGATGTCGATTTATTGACAAAGTTACTACTGCGCCAGATAGATTTTACACTTGTAACACTAACACCTTCGGCAGGTGAGTTGCCTCGACTTGTTAAGCTGCATTCTGTCCAAACCATCTCATATATGACCTAGCACCCCAGCCGCGGATACTAGCCGCTATCAAGTATTCGTTGTCGTCGGCAGGGCCACCCCGCGATGAACTAGCTTTGATGCGAGTCATGGTTGCTGCACCAGCCGCGCGTTTCTATGACCTTCCCATCACCCTGAGAGCCTATCAACTCTTGATGGCAGCTCATGAAATATGGGCTCCCATATCTGCGCCGCTATCGGTACGCCAGACGTTTTATCGTTTCGCGACGTTCATGGTTCACGACGCCATATCGTACGTCTTGGAGTTGGGTTATCATGATTTAGCCCTCGAGTGGGCTGATCAGAGGTCTTCCATGGCCTGGCGTCAAGTCATCCACTTACGTTCATCATTCAAGCAAGTTGCCTCGGTCGACACCAAAGTAGCCGAAGAATTGGCTGAAGCAGCTCCCCAGATTTTGGAGTTGCAGACTAG
>ML208734.1:3926-16614 GCA_004369065.1 Pluteus cervinus
CTTCTCTCTGCCTCCCATACCCACCATACCCACCACCATACCCACCGCCGTATCCGCCACGCGATGTAGATTGAGAACCTAAACTTGAAGCGGATGGCTCCCCAAGTGGTTCTTGGATCTGCGCACGACAGTATACACATGTTAGCTGTTTTCCTGATGTGCGGGCGGTTCGTTTCCCTATAAAAGACGGTGTGAGATGGGGTTGAGGAGAAGAGGAGGAGAAGAGAGCGGAAGAAGAAAGCGTGGCGGATGTGGAGACGCGAAGAAGCAATCGCGCGCACGAATAGAACGAAATACCGACGGAACCCAAGAAAAAACACGACGGAACCAGACGAAACACGTACATTGTTCAAAACACTCTTTATGCACCGCATTCCCACATTCATCACACCAAACCACTTTCGGCTCCTTCATCCCATTCATCCCATCATAACAAATCGGACAATCATCTTCCTCCTTCAACGTTTTTCGTTTTCGTGTTTGGGTTGACGAGTTCTCCAGATCCATATCGGGTTCATCGTCTCCCTCCAGAGTGAGATCAATCACGTCTGAGGAGGATGAGGTGGATTTACCCATGGCGCGTTTATATGCTGCGCGTATACGAGGATGTTGGACTGAGTTTGGAGCGAGTGGGGCGGAGGTGAATATTGAGGAGAGTTCGGATGTGAGGAGGGCTCTGGGGGTGGATTAGTGAGAGGACGAAGATGAGAGGGAGGAGATGGAGGGTGGGGACGAGTGGGAGGGGAGGGAGAACGTACTTTTGATACCAAACGTTGGAAGATTGGGATACTTGAAGAACTATAAGTGAGACAATAAAGGGTAGGCGTGAGCGTTGATCGGATGTTGAGGTGATGGAAATATGATGGGGACAGACCTTTGAGGAAGACAAAAAGCTATGAAATGCAGATGGATGGTGAGTTCGGTGTATGGTGGATAGGATAGGAGATGGGAGGAATGGGACGGGGACTTACGATATGTTTACAATGATTTCCTTTCGTCGCGTCGGGGCCTACAGTGATGAGGCCAAGTGTTAGGGCGTCCACATCAATGTTAACGGAGATCAACGGTTTTCCTTACAGCTGCAACTTGGAGTTTGAGCGATAACAACGGTGTATACCTATTCATCAAAACCATCATCAGCGACGTTTCCAACAAAGATGAAGAAGAAAAAAGGGAAGGGAAGGGAGGACAACGTACGTTCCCAGTTGACCCAAGGACCTTAAACTCCTCCTCCAACGCACCCCCAATACGCGTCCTATCAATCATAAAAAACCTCTGCGTCATAACGCGATCAACGCGCTCCAAAATATTTTGAGGACAGTGGGGCTTGAATCTAGCCGCTCGTTTTTCAGGAGGGGCTGCTGCTGGTGCAGCGTTGGTTGCTACAGCCGCGGTCCGCGAAACCTTCTTAGA
This sequence comes from Pluteus cervinus, assembly GCA_004369065.1. Classification (NCBI taxonomy): domain Eukaryota; kingdom Fungi; phylum Basidiomycota; class Agaricomycetes; order Agaricales; family Pluteaceae; genus Pluteus; species Pluteus cervinus. The sequence continues at coordinate 5,340 of ML208734.1, forward strand.
TTTTCCGGGTGTTTGAGAGGGAGGGAGTGCGTATACACCCGTGGTGGTAGCGGTGGTAGTTGGCTTTTTCTTACGACTCGTGGGCCGTGCGCGTGTTTGAGTAGGGGGAGGGGTATAAGCGTATGGATCACTGGTAGGCATAGAAGACGCGTAATACGCAGAGGGAAGTTGGGAAGGATCTACAGCAGCAGCAGCAGCGGCCGTAGCCGTTTTGCGCTTTTTAGTTGTGGGTGTTGCATTGGTCGTGGTGGTAGTGGTAGCGCGGGCTCGTTTTTTGGTGAGTGGGATGGAAGGCGGCATGGTTGCAAAAGGAGAGACGCGTCGGGTGTCGGAGTTCGAGTCCGATTTGCGATAAACGGACGCGTGGACACGTGATACGGAGCTCGGCCGGCTTCGACTTCGGTTTCGATTTCGAGGATGGATGGAAACACTGACAGCGGGTATCGACTCGTACCGTAGGCAGTAACTAGCGCCTTCGAAGTGGGAAATAATTATGCAAGTGGAGGGGATCCGAGGTACAGATCCAGAGTGTTCTCGGCCTACTGGTAAGTTGTCGTGTAGTATCAAATGGACGATGTAGACACTAAACGAAATAGCGCCCCGAAATGGAGAGAAGAAAACTACGGACATACGAGGATACGAGGGTATTATATCTGGTCACGAAAAATCCCCCAACACCTCCACTATCCCAACTTGTTTTCCACCCTTTCCAAACGGATCTCGTATCTCTTCATAAAACACTCCAACTCATCAAGGCGCTGGCTTATCTTCAATTCTTTCGACGATGACGATAACAGACTGGCTGGCCGAGAGAGTGTGGTCTTGTGTCGTGGAATCCCAGAAACATTGGAACTGGATCCCGGCCTCGAGTTGGGAAGGCGTGGGATAGGTGGAGGTTTGGGCCCAAATTTGGGTGAAGATTTCCTCTTCGGAGCCGGAACGAGAGGCTGGTTGTTCGACGAGGAGGGATTAGCTGTCGAAGCCAGATTGGAACGGGGAGGGAGAATGGTACGAGGTCGAGGTCGAGTGACTGTGGGATCATGTAACGGTTGGTATCGAGGAATCCTCGTGGTGTGTCCAGTTTCTATTATAGAAACGTCTATTTTGAGTGAGAGTCGACCCTTGAAGCGCTTGAAGGGCTCTTCGCTGATAGTGATGAGGAGCATGGGCTGGGTACATAACTTGTGCACGTTTATTACTGCCTCGGACAACCATAACAGCATCCGATCTAGATTCCAGCCATCCGACTTCCACAACAGGGAGGCTACGAAAAGTGGGTCCCGCTTCGCATAGTATTCCATCTTCTCCATGGTGCAACGTGTCGGCCCTTGCAAGAGCCGCCAGTCGACGACAGGTAGCATCTGCTTGGTGTTCGGTCTAAGAGTAACGGAAGCAATTGACCATAGATAGTCCACATGTGTTTGCATCTGGGAGATCCGCTCGCCCTCCTGCCAAACAATAGAACGAGCTGTCCTCTGACAGAAATCTGCTGATAGCAGGTCGTATGCTGATTCAACCTTTGTCAAATCATTGCTGTGGAAATTTTCTAAAGGTCTTACATTTTGCGAAAGATAGCTTCGATGAAACTTCGTGAAATGCTAACGGCATGGTAGCCAACTTGTCCCGGTATCTGCGATATCCGCTCTCGGACTGGGTGTCCTCCGAGTTTATAGGAGGTATCTCTGCAACACCAGGTCGAATCCAGACTCAATAAGCCCTCCGTCGGGACAACTCACCGTCTATCGTTTCTTCAGCTGCTGTCGTCGTAGCTGTGATCTTCGTTTCACTTGCAGACGAATATTTATGTATTGTGTTGTTGACGGTGCAGTGGGAAATATATGTCATGCAACTGTCTTTGGCGTCCATCTGGGGTTGAAGAGAAACAATGAGGGGTAGGTGGAAGGTGAAGTCGAAGTGGACGTATGGGTTAAGGAGCCGCGCTGAAGCGTTGAGAACACGAGGCCAAAAAGCTTCCACAACAAGCAACACGTGTCCCCGACGCGGTCGGCTTTCTGGAGATTATGAGTGCTTTGCGAGATGCGCAGTGTATTCACGTACACACCTCCTGATCGTCACGCTATCACCTCGTCCAGCTAATTTGACGTTCGTCTTCCACGACATGGCAGCCTAATTCGTTGGACATACAATAGGATTCCAGGATTATGCATCGGTTATGGTTGTCGCCGGTTGGGATAGAGAGAGGGAGAAGGAAGAGACCATGTAGGTAGAGTTAGAAGTGAACCTGTGTTGCAATGGTCCAACAGACGCCAAGGTGAAGCGTCAAGTAACGACACGTGGCCTCCACGCATTTGACCGAGATCACCGCGTCCCGTTATGATTACGTGGTTGCGATTTGCCTCGTGCATGCCAACATCGATGCGCCTTCATCGATTTCTATCTCTCCACTACTATCTCGTATGATGTATAAACCCCTTTGCGTCTCTCAGGTCAATAATATACCGTCACTCTACAACAAGAGAAGGAGGAAATAATCTCGAATATTTACAGGGAACGGAAGTGGATTCCGTGATCCTCAGTACGTATTTACACACAATGTTCTCGTACGAACTGGTAAGTTATCGTATAGTACAAAATGGATGATGGAGATAACAAACGAAATAGAGACTCGAAACGAAAGGAACAAACCAACTAACGTACACGGATTTTAGGGCATTATCCCATCACGAAAAATCCTCTGACACCGCTATCCCAACCTCCCCGCTACACCTTCCAACAACACTTCCTGTCTCTTCACAATGCGTGTCAACTCATCAAGTCGTTGACCTATCGTCAATTCCTTGGATGATGACGACAGACTAACACCACCTGGCCTAGAGAGTATATTCTTGTGTCGTGGAATCCTAGATACATCGGATCCGGATCGTGGCTTCGAGTTGGCAAGGGGTGGAACCGGTGGAGGTTTGGGCCCGAATTTGAGAGGGGGTTTATTCCTCGGAACCGGGACAAGCTGCTGATTGTTCGACGAAGTGGTATTAGCTGTCAAAGCCAGGTTGGAGTGAGAAGAGGGAATGGTGCGAGGTCGAGGTCGAGTGGGATCATATAACGATTGATATCTCGGAATCCTTGTAGTGTGTCCAGTTTCAATTATTGAAATGCCTATCCTGCCGAAGGAGTTAGGAGCCAGGACCTTCCCACTAACATAAAAGATCTCTGCATCCAGAGTGATGAGGAGCATTGGCTTGGTACATAACCTCTGGATATTCATTATCATGTTAGACAACCATGCTAGAATCCGGTCTAGATCCCAGTTATCTGCCCTCGACTTGGGGAATGATAGGGATCCTACAAAAAGTGGGTCCCGCTTCGCGTAACGTTCCATCTGCTCCCTGTTGCCGATTGGGCCTTCCACGAGCCGCCAGTCTAGGAGGGGCACAATCCGCCTGTCTCCTTGTGCAATGGCAGCTAGGGAGGATGCCCATTCTGAAGGTGCTTGCATCCGAGAGATATACTTGCTCTCCTGCCAAAGAACCGAGCGACGCTTAGTATGACGGAGATCTGCTATTAACATCCTGTACACTGATTCAAGTTTTGTTAAATCATTGCTATAGAATCTCAGTTTAGAAGGGTCTTACATTCTGTGAAAGATAACTCAGACGAAACTTTGCGATGTGATATCATTGGGGAGGCCCAGGGCCAGTGGACACTCTTGGCTGGGCTGGTCAGATTCTGGATCAATAAGCTCTCGTCAAGACACCTCACCTTTTTTCGTTTCTTCTGAGGCCGTATTCATCGACGTGATTTTCGTCTCGCTCCCATACGTAACATGGTTTATAGTGTTGTAGACGGTGGAATGGGATATATGTATGGTGGCATTGTCTTTGGCGTTCATCTAGGCTTGAAGCGGAATAACGAGGGGGAGGTGGAAGGTGAAGTCGAAGCAAAGGTCGAGGTTAGGGAGAGAGGAGTAGGGGGGTGTGCGAAAAAAAGATTCCGCAGAACTAGTAACATGTGTTCTCTGTGTGAAGTTATTGGGTTACATTTCGGAATTATGACATGAGGACAACAATCCTTATCAGGACGTAACGCGTCGTCACCCAATGGTATTGCTGCTGCAATTGCCTTCTGCTAAGTTCCAAGTTATAAATATTACCGCGGTAAGCCGCGATGTCCAATTACCCGATCCCACAGGATCCATTATGAATAGATCTACACCTGGAGCTCGAGCATAGGCAACGTATATACATACCGTAGTCCCAATGGGCTTCAACTCCCCCCAACCCCCTAAAAACGTAACAAGCAAGATGGGGCCTGACTCACCTCCCGTCTAGACACCTTCTCCCAAACGATACCAAACTCTCTATCCAGTACACGACTGGGTAAGCTGACGAATAAGAGGCCGAATAGAAGGAGAGGAAGTGTGATGAGACGGCCTAAGAAGCAACGGGGTATGTAGCTGTAGCTCGCTGAGGTTATTGCTGTTGAGAAGGAAGGATAAAGGGAAGGGAGGAAGGGGGGGAGGAAGGGGAGGAAGAGGGAAGATACCTACAAACTAGAACGAATCGAGCAGCAGCTGGGTTGGACTTGGGTGCTTGTTGGTAGTTGGAATAACGGAGGACAACGCGATGGGTATTTATAAACGTTCAGAATCCGTATCATATAACTATATTATCGCTGTCGAGTGAATTCCGTCCAAGAGAGCAGAATCCTAATACTAAAGGTCAAGAGAATATGATGAAAGCAGATTAAATAACGCGTGGCACGATGGGCACGAAGCGTGAAGACGTGTACGGTGAAACTGTAGTAGACAGTGGAAGCCAATACGACGACTCGCTGAGTTCGACGGTTCCACTCTGATATTCGGGAACGTTCACCAAGGAATCCAACCCCCAACGCCTAACGTGAAGATTTGACGTCACTTCTCCTCAAGGTGGTGATCACCTTGGCCTCAAACGCAATGCCCGACCCCCCAAAACTAAACCATAAATGGTTTGGTTAAAAGGTTAAAGACATCGTCGCCCAATACCTCAAATCACCCGATCCTAAACCAGCGCACATTCCAAGCATGTGGAGATTGCAGCTCGAAGCTGAATTGGGGGTTCATCAAAATCGGACGTAGCCCCCCTCTTGACTATCTCCCGCCTCCTCCTCCATATCCACCACCAAAGCCGTATCGACGGCCGTAACCATCGTGCTCTATGGATGAATGAGAGGATGTGAGCAACAGTATGCATATACGTGAAAGATGGATCAATAAAAGACGAACGAAGGAAGGCAAAAAACGAAGAATGAAGAAAGAAAAAAAAGTCGGGAGAGCGGTGCCATCAACCTTTCTGGTCTTGGCTGAGATGGCACCACGAACGCAAAAAAAGACCAAATGAGCAAGTCAAAAATAACACGAGATATCGTTCAAGACGAAGTCAATGCAACCGACCAACCGACAAGACCCCCCAAAAAATAACATCGACTGACATGAACTTGTATCCCGAACATCACTTATCCTGATAGGATCCACCAAGTTCAGATCAGATACCATCTTCACCGCCATACTTTCGCCTGCACCTGACTGACCCGCTAAGTGGTTGCTGGATTTGGGCACGGCCATATACGGATGTCAGCTGCATTCCAGATGAGGAGTTCGTTCCCCTAAAGAAGCCAGAAGGGCAAGTGAACTAGAGATGGACAGGGATAGCGATGGGACACGTACTTTTGATACCAAACGTTAGAAAAAACCTCCACGTCATCACACGGTCCATGCGTTCCAACTTCCAAGGCATTTTAGGGAAGATGAGGTTCGAATCCAACCGTTTTTCGGGGCTGCTGGTGCGGTTGTTGTTGCTGCGGCGGTACGAGAACCCTGTTAGGTTTTCCTGGTCTCTGAGAGGGAGGGAGAGTGTATGCACTCGAAGAAGGAGCCTTGGTGGTGGTCGTTGCCTTTTTTTTTACGACTCGCGACTCGTGATTAATTTTTTTAGTTGTCGGGGCTGCTCCTGGACCGTTGGTCGTGGCGGTAGTAGTGGTAGCGCGAGCGCGCTTTTTGGTGAGTGGGATGGAAGGCGGCATAGTTGGCGAGCAAATGAGAGACGAATAGTCGGAGGTCGGGAACGAGAAGGTGTGGGAGGAAACTGGATCAATGCCGTGAGAAATGCACCCTGCGCAGCCATGTGTGCCAACGTGCCTTCGTCAACCAAGTCGTCAACCGCATCAACGCCATCCCCTCACCGAAGACCACGATCGCCCCCTCCCCCTCCAATTCCCTCGACTCACCCAAACCTATTCCACGATGCCTCCGACCATCCCGCAAGAAACCCTCTCAAACATACATTCACATTCGCGACGGGCCCTATTCGTATCAATGGAACAATCCATGTCTTCGTCGTCAGTCAGTTCATGTACTCATCATTTCATTGATGTTGCGCTATTTGCGGTTGGACTTCGACTCGGATGGTGGGTTATCTGTACGTCTGGCTGCTTTCGGGTGTGGACTCTGTCGTCGACCGACGGCTCGTGAAGCGTTTCTTGGGGTCATCGACTTGCCATCCTCACAGTACATCATCTTCTTTCACACATCTCAAATCCATGTACCAACCTAATCTTAGAACAAGCAACGATTTCGCAGATATACAGGGAGACGGAAATGGACGATCCTAGGTACGTATCTGGAGTGTTTGCGTATGAAATCTGGTAAGTTATCGTACAGTATGAAATGAGGCGATGTAGATACTGTAGTAAACGAAATAGAGGCCTGAAATGAAAGGAAACCTACAAACGTACGTCGATGTTAGGGCATTAGACGTTGTCACGAAGATCCTCCAACACCGCTATCCCAACTTCCTTTCCACGCTTTCCAAACGGATCTCCTGTCGTTTAATAAAAGACCTGATTTCGTCAAGTTGTTGACGGATTGTCAAGTCTTTCGAAGACGACGACGGACTGACTGGCCTTGAGAGAGCATTGACCGGCCAAGAGACAGCGCTCTTGTGTCGTGGTGTCCTATAAACTCCAGATGCCGGAACAAGCTGCTGATTGTCCAACGAAGCGGTATTAGCTATCAAAGCCAGGTTGGAACGGGGAGGGGGAAAGATGCGAGGTTGAGCGTGAGTAGGATCGTGTAACAATTGATATCGAGGAATTCTTGTCGTGTGTCCAGTTTCTACGATCGAAACGTCCACTCTCAAGCCATGAAACTTGAAGTCCCAACCAGTGTAGGATGCCTCATCGTTGATGGTGATGAGGAGCATCGGCTGGCTGCATAACTTGTGCACGTGGATTACGTTCTCGGACAACCATGACAGCATATCGTCTAACGTAATGTCGGGTGCTCTCTGCTTGGTGAATAGGGAGGCTGTGAAGACTGGGTCCCGCTTCGCGTATTGTTCCATCTGCTCCCTGTAGCCTATCGGTCCTTGCAAAAGCCGCCAATCTAGAAAAGGGATCATCCGCTTGCTGTGCGGTGCAGTAACAAGGGCAGCAAACGAGGATAAGTATTCCGAATGTACTTGCATCTGGGAGATTTGCTCGCTCTTCTGCCAGATAGTAGAAAGACGCATACGATCGAAGTCTTCTCGGAGGGTCAGAAACGCTGATTCAACCGTCGTCAAATCGTCGCTATAGAAACTTGGTTTCTGAAGGTCTTACATTCCTCGAAAGATAGCCCCGACGAAACTTCGGCGTGGAAGCCGACCAGTGGGTGCGGACCCAGCGCTCGGCCTGGCTGTCTGTCGAGGTTATGCGAGGTATTTCTGCAACACCTGGTCAAATCCTGGCTCGATAGGCTGTCTATCGAGGCAACTCGCCCTCTATTGTCTCTTCCGAGGCTATCGTCGTAGGTATGATTTCCGTTTCACTTGCAGATGAATAATGATGTATCGTATTGTTGACGGTGCAGTGGGATATATATGTTGCGCTGCCATTGGCGTCCATCTATTAAGCTCGGAGAGAAGTGATGAGGGTCGGTGGAAGGTGAAGTCGAAATGGAGGTATGGGTTAGGTTGCAAGGAGTCGCCGCGCTGAAGCGTTGAGGACGTCCGCAACAAGCAGCACGTGTCCCAACACGGTCAGTGTTCTAGAGATTATGAGTGCTTTGTGAGATGCGCAGTGTATTCACGTACGCACCTCCTGATTGTCACGCTATCACCTCGTCTATCTGCCTTGGACGCTCGTCTCTCCACGACATGGCCACCTAATTCGTTGGCAATAGTATCCCAGGATTATGGCTGTCAGGATACTCAGAAACACGATCCTTGCCACTTGGGACGGTCATAATCAAATTAGGACTGGCACATTTCCCCAATGTGTTCGTCCTTAAGTCATCACAGCAATATGGGTGCTCGATTACTTGTAAGAGCTAAGCATTTTAGGGTCTCGTCGCACCTTGAGAGAGGCTCCAGAGAGAAGAAGAAGGAAAGGACCAGGTAGGTAGAGTTAGAAGTTTGCAATGGACGCCAAGGTGAAGCATCGAGCTGAACCAACGACACGTGGCGCCCACGTGTTCGACCGAGGTCGCCGACTCGCCTTGGACCCTTCAACATCGAGCTCGAGCCCCAATTTCCGACCTTACGCACACCAATATCGACGGCGCCTTCTTCTACTGCTATCGCTCTACTACTATCTCATATGATGTATAAGCCCCCCTGTCGCCCTTTGCATCTCCCAAATTAACGAGCGTGCCAACCTCGAATAAGATGGTGCCACAACAAGAGAAGGAGGAAATGATTGGAGACGGAAGTAGAACTTGTGATCCTACGTAGAGATCCGAAGTGTTCTAATATCGTGTGGTATGTTATCCTGTGGTATGAAATGGAGACCCGGGACCAACGTACACGGATTTTAGGACAATATCTCATCACAAAAAATGCTCCGACACCTCCGCTATCCCAACCTCCCCGCTACACTTTCCCTTTCCAACAACACTTCCTGTCTCTTCACAATGCGCGTCAACTCATCAAGTCGTTGACCTATCGTCAATTCCTTGGATGATGACGACAGACTAACACCGCCTGGCCTAGAGAGTATACGTATTCTTGTGTCGTGGAATCCTAGATACATCGGATCCAGATCGTGGCTTCGAATTGGGAAGGGGTGGAACCAGTGGAGGTTTGGGCCCGAATTTAAGTGGAGATTTCCTCTTTGGAGCCAGAACGAGCTGTTTGTCGTTCGACGAGGAGGGCGTAGCTGTCAAAGCCAGGTTGGAACGGGAAGAGGGAATGGTGCGAGGTCGAGCCCCAGTGGGATCATGTAACGGTTGATATCGAGGAATCTTGGTGGTGTGTCCAGTTTTTATGATTGAAACATCTATTCTGGACCTGGGACCAGCCATGACGCAAGATAAGCATTTCAGTACTGTGTCGGGTTGTTACATGTTACCTTTTGACCCTTTCAAATGATGTACGTCCTAACGTCTTTGTGCCTCTCCAAATCGGTGTCGACCGACCGACCGATAGCCGCGGTGTATTCCTCGACTACGTCATCCAAAGGTTCAAGATCGATCCGACTTGATTCATTCCCAAATCCTTATACTAGTACTGGTACTGGTACTGGTCAGACCCAATTTATGGTATCAATGGTTCAGAACATTCAAGTGGTGGACACAGCCGTTAGGTTGTGACTGTAAGTTTATAACATTCAGTACTACGAACTTCGAAGGTGTTATACTTCGAAATTTATGAAGATTACGAAAGGGCCAAAGGCCAAAGGTATAAAATTTATAATACAAAATGTATCTACAACGATACGTCGATATCACGACGCCCTCCACCAATTCAATTTTTATTGGACATCCGCACCCGCCACACCTACCCCTCCTTCTCACCCTCCTCCCTACCCCTCCTTCTCACCCTCCTCCCTACCCCTCCTTCTCACCCTCCTCCCTACCCCTCCTTCTCACCTTCCTCCCTCCTCTTCCCTTTCTCCTCCCTCCCCGTTATTATCCTTACCGAACTTGGTCCCCCTACGCCTATCCCCCTCCCCGTCGTATTCGTATTCGCAGAACCACCCCGTCCACTTATCCCACTACTCTCACTACTTTCGGTGTCGTCACTCTCCTCTTCCTCCTCTTCCTCCTCCTCTTCCTCATCATCGTCCACCCTTGCTTCCGTCCCCACCTCCACTCCACTCCCCTCCCCAACTTTCGCTATCGGTATCGTCCGCACTCGCACTCTCTCTTTACCCTCCCCAGTCCCTGCCCGCAACCTCTCTTTAACATCACCCCCACCCTCCCCCAAAAGAACTACCAACCTCTCCAAAAGTAACCCCTGCTTCTCAACTACCACCATCAACTCTTCGATCTGTCTACTCAACTCAACTTGATTCTTTGCTAGTTTTTTGTTGGTTAGATCCGTTCTATCCGATGAGGATGTGTTTTTTCTATGTTGGGAGTGGTGGGTACGGGGTATGTTGGCGTTGGTATGTGCGTTTGATTCGAGGTCCCCTCCGATGGTGGTGGTGGTAGTGGTGGCGATGGGATTTAGGTTCGAATTTGAATTTGCCGCAGAATGATTATTGGAACCGGGTGGGTATAGAGGTGGGTATAACACCGCTCTACGTGAGTGGGGGTGATGATACCCCGCCGTCGTCGTACCAAGAAAAGGTCTTGTGATTATATCCAAATCATCTTCATCTGCGTCGGTTTCATGGCCTGCTTGTCGCTATGATTGGGTTGGGGTGTACCAAAATAAAGGATAGATCAGTGAAGGTTCTCATATTGTGAAGAGAAAGGAAGATGACGAAGAAAGAATAAAGAATAAAGAATAAAGAATAAAGAAAAAGGAGGACTTCCGGAATAGACGACACCAAAGCAAACCCCAAAGAGTCTCAACCAAAACCCCCCCCCCAAAAAAAAAGACGCAAAAAAAGGCGCAAAAAAAACCCCAAAAAAGACGCAAACTCACCTCCCCCCTAGTCATCTTCTCCCAAACGATACTAAACTCCCTTCCTAACACAAAACTCGGAAGAGTTATGAATAGGAGACCGAATAAAAGGAGTGGGAGGGTGACGAGACGGCCTAGGAAGGAACGGGGTGTGATTTCACCGTAGCCTACTGTTGTTATTGCTGTGGGGAGGGAGTGAGTGAGCGGGAGGTGTAAAAGGATGGGGAGGGATGGAGGGACGGGAGGGAAGGAGGGAGGAAGAGGAAGTCCGTGGGGAAGGGACGTACTGACAAGAACGAACCAAGCCGCAGCCGGGATCGACTGTAACTTCGTTAGTGGTGGAACGACGAGGGAGAGGAGGGAAGGGAGAGAACGTACCTGAAACGAAGTCGGATCACCATCGTTATTTATGAACGTTTCCAATGTCTCGTCCCATGTTCCACGTTCTG
>ML208735.1:9469-22858 GCA_004369065.1 Pluteus cervinus
CTGTTTTTATTGTCTTCTCAATTATATAGCCCAGAGTTACGACTAGTCGTAAACTCTAATGCTCGATATTGTTGATTTTTTGTATCTAGACTAGTAGTACTATCTAATGACATTACTTATATACAATATGGGATGGGTCTGTGGAATGGTGCTTGATATAAACGGGGAGGACGTTTTGCATCTCGTCGTACGTTTTGGTCACCCCGTCACCCGTCGCGTGACAAAAACGTACTCGCCGACTCGACGTCGTTGTTTTCATCATTTTTGTTGCACATTAAGTAGGGTTATTGGGAGATTCTACGAAAGGTAGGGTAGGTTTTTCCTAGGTTTTGACCTAGGATTGGAGTAGGGGAGGGTTGAGTAGGGAAAGAGAGGGTAGGGGGGACTAGAACCTAGAGTAGGTTGATGAGACGAGACACCTACCAGGGTGACTATCGGAGAACACCACACTTGTGAGCTAAAATGTGAAATGTGAGACGAGACTTGTGATAGCACAAGAGTGGTGATCGCAGATTACCACTGAAGTGCTATCATAAGTATATGAATAAATAACGAGAGACTTACGGTTAGAGTGGCACCAGACTTGATGAAGTGCAAGAGTGGTGATCGTGGATTGCCATCTTTGTGGCAGCACATTCACCCAATTCGCGAAGCGTGCGAATAACCTAACCTGCCAGGACGGTAAAGGCTCAAATACATGAGAGTGACTAAGGAAGCAAGAAATTAGTACTAGAAGCACTTAGTAGAATAAGAAGGGACTTACCAGAGGAGCTGCAAGGTGGCGATCGTGGATTGCCACTCTTTGCTCGCCCGAGTTGCATGTCGTGTGAAAAAACCTAAACCTATCGGTTAGGTGGTGGTCGCACTACTCAGGCGAAAGGTGGCGATCAGGGATCACCACTGAATACCAAGGAGTTAGCACAGATCAGCACTTAGTAAAATACACAGAGACTTATGAGGGAAGCTGTAATGTGGTGATCCTGGATCCCTGTCTTGTGCTTGTTTGTCAATCCGAACTGTGAGCTGCGTGTGAAAAAACCTAAACCTAACGGTTAGGCACACGTTAGTGAGACTGTACGAAAGGTGGTAATCGTGGATCACCACACTTGCGACGGCCTTCATCCGACAGAATGCCAGTTGACTGGTCTTCGAAGTCTGTCCAAAGACACTATTAACAGCAAAGCAATATTATTCATAGTTGAATAAATGTAAAAGTATCTACGAAAGGAAAGGGAGTAACTAAAAGACCCAAACCAACCTGCGACCACGACTCCAAATCCTCACCTCGAGAGGTGCCTCGGCGACACCCGGCCAGAGCCAGGGCATCTCGAACGGAATACGGAGGGAGTTGGGTGAGGTCAGAATGGTAAAGACAAACGAAGAATAAGAAACGGCGAAACGGCTGAGTAGACTCAGCCGTAACGCAAAGAAAGCAAGAAAGAAAGCGAACGGCTGAGTAGACTCAGCCGAAACGCAGAAAGAAAGGAATCCTGGATGTCGGTAAACCAACATCCAGGTCGGTGGTGTCGTGTTCGCTTCGCCGGCCTGGGTTAATCACAGGTATGCCGTTAATCGAGGTTGGGGTGTCGGGGATACCTAGACGAACGAGTGGGTTAGTTATCAGAAGAGAGGAAATCAAAAGAGAAGAAAAATAATGGAGGGATGAAAGTTAAAGATAACGAACTTGGATTCCCAAGTCACGGCGAAAGCACATGCTATTGAGCTTCGGAGAATGGGCCAATCGCGGGGCAAGACCACATGACTCCAGACCCCAGTCAATAGAACAGCCTCTCGAGGCTGCTGCTATTCGATTCGTCGCGAAGAGGGGGACGGTAGGGAAATGAAACAAAAGAAATCGGAAACGAAAGAAAAGGAAAGGAAATAAAAGAGAGAACGAGGTTGTACGCACTTGATACCCATTCCCCAGCCCTCAAAAACCCCTCCCCTCCCTTTCAACACCCTTCGCTAATCCTCAATCGAGGATTGTCAACTTGGACAACGGAGAAGTCTCCCTCGTCCGTCTCACTCGCTGGTCCTCGTGTCGTGGTCGCGTACGGGCGCTGCAGCCACTCCAAGCGATAGGTGGTTCACCTAAAAGCATAGGTAAGGTTGGTCAGTTCAAAAATTAATCAAAAAGACGTGTACAACGCCGACTTACTGCGTCGTAGTTGTAGTGGGATGTTCGGTTGCCATTGGCAACCGAAAAGTAAGTTAAACCTAATCGGGGGAGAGAGATTGTTAGCTTATATATGTTGTAGAGCCAACTTCGACTTACCTGGGCTTGAGTCTACGAGGGATGGACGAGTCGAGAGGGAGGTGGGAGACGACGAGCTCGAATCGGAACGCCGGTTCTGAGATGACCGATCGGGTCAAACTCAAACGGCGATCCGATCGGTGGCTGTATTAGGCACGTGGCACGCTGACGCGGCCTCAGCTCTCGTCGTCTAAGTCCCCCAGTGTCCTCGTCGTCCTCCCTCTCCTCCCGTCCCTCCAACCCTTGTTCTGATGACCCCGATGGGTTATTGGGTAAGTATGTTTCAGCTTCTTATACAGAAATGAGGACTTACCGTTCCTTTAGATTCTAATCGAGCCGTGGTGAACGTCAACCGTTCACCACAATCTTGACATCTCCGACGTCCAGGAGGGGCGAAAAAAAAGGTAAGTACGTATGTTCCGATTTGTCTTTGAGACTTACTTACCTTATTCTTTGTTTTTAGCTCTTTTCCGCTCGACTACGATATGGCCACTGCCCAACGCCAGTGACCCCTCCCTATCCCCCGCGATCGCGAACGTTGTCGATGGACAACGTTCTGGGCTTACTCCGACCTCACCCGCATCACCTACGCCGTCCAACGACGGTCTCCTCTATTAATACAATGCACCAGCAGAATTCATGCTGCTGGTGGTCTTCGACGTCGCACCACCCCGCTACCGAGCGCAGTCCAATGATAGAGCGGCTTCGAAGACTTGGGTAGAGGGGAGTCGGACGTCCGGGAGGTACCCTATGGCGTGCATATACGCTAGTAGGTAAGTATATATTCCTCGATTAGTTTAAACTTGTACTAACGAATCGTTTACTTTTGCTTAGCTTCCACCACCCCTCCCTCGCTACGAATATCTCGACGTCGTTTGTGACGACGTCGAAAGCATTCTCTTGGACGACCGATACGACACCACCGCGGCGTCCGCCCTTTTGGGCGTCGCCTGCGACAGTGGCATACAGCACGAACCGTTGAAGACGGTTTCGTTTTCTAGGGCGTCGGCGGCGAAAGGGGATCGGACGGTGCGCGGCGGGATGACAAGGTCGTAGCAAAGGTGGTGATCTAGGATCACCACCTTAGTAGTACATATTGTATGAATGTATATACCATTAGTGACTACATAAGCTAATACAAATGGTGTACTCAGATAACCACGAAAGTGACCGACGACTCGCTTGAAAAACCTAAACCTATCGGTTAGGTAGCGGAATGATGTGGTGGCAAAAACTGTGGTGATCCTCAATTGCCACGTTCCTGTGACTCACAATAGGATTGCCAGTCATCAGACAAAGCAGTATTCCTGGATGACCTCCCAGTGGTGCACACAACGCTAAGTCCTTGGTTGTTGGGGAGATCCAACAATAATAAGGAAACACAATTTGATTCAAAGGTTACGAAGATGAATACATGAACTGGAATACAAAGAATGGGTACGACGACGAAGAGTAAAGAGAAAAGATAAAGGAGTTGACACGAAACCGACCTACAACCACAACTCCTCACCTACGAGAGGTGCCTCGGCGACACCCGGCCAGAGCCAGGGCATCTCGAACGGAACACGGAGTAGGTCGTGTGTAGGTCGGAACGGTCAACAAAATGAAATGGAACAAAGTAAAAAAGAGAATAAGTCGACCCGAACGAACGTACGACCACAACTGCTCCTCACCTACGAGAGGTGCCTCGGCGACACCCGGCCAGAGCCAGGGCATCTCGAACGGAACACGGAGTGAGTTGGGCGTACGTCGGAGAGGTCAACGGACTCGGAACGAAAAAAGAGAATGCGAATGGCCGAGTATACTCAACCGAGACGCGAAGAAAGAAAGAAATCTTGGATGTTGGTAAACCAACATCCAGGATGCTACTACAACGTCGGGTTCCCGACTCGGATAGCGAACGGAAAGGAGAGGGGAGTGGCAGTCGAGTAAACTCAACGCACACGCGCGGGTTCGTAGGTCTTGGTTCGTCGTCGGTGAGTTTGGAGTTGGTGGGTTATGCCGAGGGATGGGATGGGTGCACCTGGGGGACTGGGAACGAATGGACAGGTCAAAAAAACTGAAACGAAATGGAACGGAACGGAAAAAAAGAAAGAAAAGGAAAGGGAAAAAAAACGGACAAACGAATGCTTACCCAGTCGTCCTTGTCCCTCCCAAGTCGTCCTCGCTCCTCTGCCTAGCTCGCCCGACGACGGGAAAGAGTTTAAACACCCTGATCTTATTACCAACTTGCTACGGAGCCGTAGCAATTTCCTTTTTGGGGTTACGTAATTTTTGTTCCTGTAAAAAGAAGTTCCCGAACAGTCCGAAAATGGAAATTTATACGTGGGAAAACCATTTATCTCCATTCGGTCACACCGCCAACAATTGTTCCTCGTTTCGGAAATGCACGCACATGGTCACTTGCTCATCCCGAGGATTTTCCGCAATTGCTGCGGGCAATTCCCCTATATGTCTCTACTATCGTCCTCCTGCGTGCCTCTTTTGGGTTTATCCCCGTCCCGCCTCTCTCTCCAAGTCGACAACCACCTCACCCTCTCCCCACAATTCCCACGCTCTCTCGGTCCTGTTTTAGCCACTCCGATCGGTTCCTCCGATTGGTTTTCCCACCCTTTCCCTCTCCTTCCTCCACCTCCCACCACCATCGACCACTACGCCCACCCGCTAAACCTTTGGACTTTCCGAAGGACCGCGGGTGGATGGCAGTCTCATCGTCTTTCCGGATGCTCGTTGACTCGAGCATCTGTGTCTCTCGTCTTCCTGGACTCAGCGCCGACACCGTCGGCGAGGCGCTTCAAATCGGAGTTGTCCAACCCCGTGCAACTCACTCCTGTGCCTGATGTTGCGTTGCTATCTCATCGGAGTAGTGGTAGGGGTTAGTCTGGGTCTTGGACCCGGAATGTCAGGTCGGCCAAATCACCTTCGGTTTCGCTTTTCTAGAGGTACGTGCCGCCCGATCTTTCTCGTTTTTGTTCCTTATCTTTCCTCATGATGGCTAGTTCATCGTCACTAAAGGTCTGAACCACCTGCTCCTCCTTCATGTCCCCTGGTACCCAGGTATGTACGTTTCTTAGGATTTGCCGACCACCTCCTAATCCTCGTTGCGTTGCTTTTCCTCTATAGCGACACCACCTCATTGGAGTAGTGGTATAGTAATGTCTTGGGCTTGGCTCCGGAATTTCTGCCTGGCCAAATCCCTTTCTCTACTCGGTTTCGTTTTCTTCGAGGTGCGTTCGGCCCGATATTTCTCGTCTTTGTTCCTTATCTTTCCCTTCAGAATCTTCGTTCCTCAAGATGACTAGTTCATTGCCAGCGAGCACTGAACCGCCTCCACCTCCTTCACGCCCACCTGGTGCCTTCTTCACTCACTCCTGGGTATGCCCCATTCTTACGATTTGCTGACCTCCTCCTAATCCTCGTTGCTTTTTCCTCTAGTTTTCGTTTTCGTTTATTCTGCTCTACGACCCAAGTATACTGCTTCACCACGACCGCCGGTGTTGGGCCTTTTTCGCATACTTTAAGTTCTATCGTCCCGCCTAGGTCATCCGTACTCTCGATCATCCTCTCCTCCGTTCTTCTTCTTTGTCTCTGCGCCCTCTTCCTGTGTATTTCACAATCTTCAATACCTAACTCATCGTCGCCACCACTTGCCGTCCTTCGCTAGCTGGCTCCTTGTTCGTTTCTTTCATCGATCGACCAGATAGGCGCCCTGGGCGCTTACCTGTTTTGTCACCGCTATCTTTTGTTCCTCCTCGTTTATCACCAGCGCCTTCAATTGTTACTTAACCCCATGTTATCGCATTGCTATGGGTGTCCTTCCGCTCCTGATCAGCGCCTACCCTACGTTTCCGAACCTCTTGGGTTCCAAGTCCACCAGCGTTCTAAAAACACGCTTCGTACTCCGCGTCTCCCCGCCCTCCTACTACCAATACATTCAATTGCTATTTTGAACTTGCGCTCCCTATCCCTCCCAACTAGTTCTCAATTCGGAGCTAATCAACGATTTCGGAATCTATTTCCCCATTTAAGCAATCTTATCAGTTCTACCACCTCCGCGTGCGCAATGAGCTCGTGCAAAGCCTCGTGCGCTTTCCATCGTCAAACCCTAAGCCCTCACCCCTTTCTTCACCCTCCACCAATCTCCTCCCACCATGAAATTCAGACCTCGTCACAAGCAGCAGATTTTCAACGCTCTTAGAGTTCGACAAGACCTTCTCGACCTCCTTTCTGCTGCTATAACCACCGAGCAGCAACTCTCTTTCTCTGACGCTGCTGTTGCAGCTGCTTCCATCCAATTCGAAGTACCCTCTGACCGCCATAACTTTTTTAACAACTTCTGCTCCTGGGCGGGATTCGGAGAAAACCCAAGACCACCTGACGAAATTGTCGGAGCTCTTTTCAACAGGACGGGGCTCGCCAACGCGGCGAGAAAGGCGAAGAAAGACTTTATCCGAGATATCGGATTGCAGTCCACGCAAGAAAACGGTATCACACTACCTACACCCATATTCCTCGAGCCTCTAGAGGTTCCTTATCCACCTCTTGGCGAACATATCGCCGAAACACCTCTCGCCGAGCAGCTGTGGGCTCCTTTCTTCGCGCACGCTCCTCAGCCTGATGCTCGCCTTCACCGGCGGCCTGTCCATCGTCTTGACCCCCAGCGCCTTCAGCATGTTGTTCGTGCTGGGGTGAACAGCGTCATCTGCGACGCCAACACTGGCAAGATCATCGCCATCGTTATTTACAATTTTTGCAAATCGGACCCGACGGTGCAATGGGTTATGCGATGCCTGGAGAGAGGTGTCCATTTTAAGAAAAGTGTACGGGTATGTGCATCTTTCCTCGCACCCCATGCTCTTTCTGACCTATCTTTTAAGCTCGAAGATCCTGGTTCTCTTGTCCTCATGGGCTATACTGCTGGTGCTCGCAGTCGCCCGTACTTTTATTGGGCTCGCAACGTTCGCTCAAAGAAATTTGACACCGAGATGGACCAATTCAACCATGAATCCAGCTCCGTCTTCGCCCTTTTCTGGAACCTATGCCGCGCTCACCTCCCTGACGAGATCATATCGGGCATCCAGAACTTTCTAGACACTGGTATTCCTAGAATGGACGCTGGTGGCGCTATGGCGACGGGTCATGCACCAGGTACTGGTCATTACACCGTCCAGCCCACTCCCGACGTCTCTTTCACATTTCACGAAGCCCAATTAGCGCCCCCGACCGGCGTCTTTGCTTGTAACTACTCTCGGTGACTACCTTCTTTCATACATTTTAATCTTCCCCAGCCTCATTGCCAAGCATAGCGCCGTCCATTATGAAAACCAACCTCACGATTACAGTATCTCCTGGACCCTTGCGCGCTCGGACCCTCCAACTGCTGGCGGCAACTTCTTCATCAGTCAATACGGCATTCGTGTGGAACAAGCTCCCAATACCGTCGTCGTCTGGATGCCGAAGCAACCCCATGGAACGAGTCTCCAGCATCTTGATCCATTCGACAAAGAGCCGCCGTTTCTGCAAACTGGTTTGGCCTTCGTCACTTCGCCTCGTATTCTCAAAGTCTGGGACGACTTCGAACACAAGAGGATTACGAAAGAGGAGGCGCTCAATTTATTGGACGAAAAGGATGACGTCAAGTATGAGTAGCCTAGACTTGTATCTTCTTCTCTACGCGCTTCCCTTTTTTCTCTTCGCTCATCGTTCCACTCTCGCTCCCCGGTAGATTTTGACCTCTCTGTTACCTGCAGCGCCAGCTAGCCAGTTCCCGCTATCATTTCGTACCCTTATGTACCCTCTTTCCACTCAATACTATCTAACTCCTCTCTTTCCCTTTGCAAGGATACGAGTAAGAAAACAGCGTAATTCAATCCCTGCGCTCAGTAATCCGTCCGCTCAAGGTAACCCTCCCTGGCACCAATCTCCTCCTGGCCTGTTCGTTTTTGCAGCCCTTCGATTCCGCGCTGCGACTGCCTACCTGCTGCAATCAAACTACGTGTCTTCAAGGTTCTGTACCCCTTCAAATCGTTCGTATAACGTTTGTCTCCCCTTGCTCGCATAGACTTTATAAGTCTCCGTTTACACTCTAACAACTTCCGCTTTTCGATTCTCAGCCGCAGCAATCCCACCGGTGACTAACTGAGGCCCGCGCTATGCCACATCGTCTCTCAACCCTCGCTTTACCCTTTCGTCCTGCTCCACCTTCGTTCGTACGGTCGTATTTACGTATTTACGCCAGAAAGTCGACCACCAAGAACACCAGCGCAAAACTATCCTCCTCAACAATGTCTCTCCTTTCTTTACCTTTTTCGTGG
The DNA here is from genome assembly GCA_004369065.1 of Pluteus cervinus. Classification (NCBI taxonomy): domain Eukaryota; kingdom Fungi; phylum Basidiomycota; class Agaricomycetes; order Agaricales; family Pluteaceae; genus Pluteus; species Pluteus cervinus. The sequence goes on from ML208735.1 coordinate 18,038, forward strand.
TGGCTAGCGTTCTTCCGATAGTTGTTCGTTTCGGAGATGTTCCCCCGATCGTTCGACGACCAGAACGCATTATTGTTGGAAAACCGACCAATGCAAAAGATATAAACCAACGACTTATTAGTGCGTTTGTTCTGCTCCGTTTCGAGGCGAGGTAAGAACACAAGTAAACTCATAATAATCACCGCAGTTCACAGCGTCATCATATTCGCCCAGAGGTAGCTTACACCCGCGTACAAGTCAGAGAGAGTCTGCGTAGAACGTGCGAGTGCTCTGCGGGACAGATAGGCTGGAGTGCGCATACACCGGTCAATCCATTCATGTTACAATTGGAATGGCGGTTCGATAACGAAACTGCCATGATTTATGGTAGATATCGACCTGCACTGGCTAGAGAAGTATCACCACAATTTCCACTCATACTTCCTTCCTTTGGCAGCTGACGATCACCTTCTTTCTACCCGGGTATACCAGAGAGGTTATGCCGCGGTTTTCGAAGCAATCAGCGCTCAAGAAAAGCACGTACAACAATCAAAACCTGCGAACGTTAGAATAACCGCAATACACCCCTCGCGTTTGTGAATAATATTACGGCATTCATCCCGTTTCGATTGTGGACCGACTCACTTCGATCAAAACAAGTAAGCTTCAGCTGTCTTTTTCTCATGCGGCGAATATTTCAGGTTATGCTACCAGCTTCGACGCGATAAACCACAAGGCGATGAATAATTACCTCCAGAAGTGGTACCCTCCAAAGTTCCGCATCGTTGTATCTGACTCGCTGCTTCAGCGACCTTTCTCTCTGTCTTAGGCACTGCTCCCTCCGATTAGCAACTCCCAATTCTTTTTGAACCCTCAGCCTCGGCGCAATGTTCAAATTGCAACTATGAAGCCTACATTATCAAGTTCTCGTCTTTGAGCTGCAAGAGCTACAACTCCGGTGACGTTCTACTTCAATATTTTCCCCTAGCCTATCCTCTACTCTTTGATGTTTCTCCTCGTACCCTTCCTCGTTGATTGCTGATAATAGCTCGATTCCCATAGATACACGGAACATTCTACCTGGAAACTGCGGTATCGCTGAGGCTGCAACAGCTTCACGCCGCACAAAGCTAGACTCTCCATCGGCTTATTACGCTGAATCAGAGTTTGTCTCCCCCATGCTTGAGACCACGACGAGACTCCGGAATCCAAATCAATTTGAAGCCTGAAATCTGGCACACACGTTGCGAAAGGAGTTGGAGGTGGTTGACGAAGAAGTACAACGAGGCAATGTCAGAAGTACCGAAGCAGGTAAACCAAAAACGGGAGTTGGAGAGGGAGTCAGAGAACTCAAAGCCCGGCGGCAAGAGGAATACGAGAACGCGAAAAGACGCCGAACAACTGGACGCAGAAAAGGATAGGATGTCGAAGAAGATCCCGATGAAGACTAAGGCAATAACGGGGTGTATAAACATGGTGTCGGCCAGGATGCGGACAAGCCCAAGTCGCTATGAGTTGAGAGGTTTACACAACACTACGAGGTTGCTGAGGCGAAGAAGACAGCTGCGCCATGGTCGCATTGCGTGAAGGAGTTGATGATTGAGAATGTGTTCGCTATGCGCATGAAGACATACGTGCTATCAGACTGGCCGAACAATATTCTAGGAGTTAGGGACGAGAGTTTGTTACGAAGTCGAGGTTATACGCTCCAGGTGAATCGGTTCATCAAGATGGAGAGTTTGTCCAGGAGATGATGACGAGTAAAGAACATTTGGATTTGGACGATCAACATTACAGGGCAGTCGAAGGAGTTATCAAAGGTGTCGATGAAGTACATCACTTTGGTCATTGACAATTCGTTCGTTAGGCTCAAGAAGATACTCTACGCCGTGTTTAGCAACAGGGCAGAGCCCATACTTGTTCAATATACTGTTTTGAAGTTAATTGGCTATCATCTCGCAAACTCCTTGATACTCCTCGATCAACTGCAGGATATCGCATATCTGCCCTATAAAACGAATGCAAGCAGAAGACCCCGTTGACCATTTCCAACCCCTTGTTCATCCCTTCTGCCTCTCGACAATGTCTTCCACCGCCTTTGAAGCCATGATAACGCCCGATCTTGGGATAATTTTCGTGGATTCGTTTCACCATCGCCCTAGCTTACGGGCTCCTACTTGCGCATTATAGCTCCGAAGGCGCGCATTGCCACTTCCAACCTCACTTTAACTCGCTTTACGAATGCCGTGCCGCTTCAATCTAGTACTGCAGATTAACATCATATCCCTCCCACCCGTCAACGAAAAGACCATGGTTAGGAAAGCTTTCCCATACCGGAACACCAACCTGGTCCACCGAAATGGCCCCACTCATCGTTCGTCATCGCTATCCTCGAGTTCCCTGACGACATGCATGCCCCTTCGCGAACTCAGATGGTCCCCTCCACGATCAACGCAATACCACCTGAATAGGTTATCGATCAACGATTGGGAATGCATCTGGCCTTTAAGCGTAAGTTCGCGTTCGTCCTTGTGGTCTCTTAGGATCGATATCTCCCCTCCCGTTCGGCATATTTCAACGACCCCTTCGTTTGATAGGGCAAGCTTCGCATCTGTACCATCACACACTTTAGCGGGAAGAAGTTGTACTTCATGTTAGATTCCGCAGCCCGTGTTTGAATCCATCAATGCACCATTCCATTCAATTCAGTCAGCCGAATACCGTAGTCTCCCAATCTTCTAGCAGGAAATACGTACCGAGCCCAAGAACTGAACTATATAATTCTCCCCGCGTTTTGTTTGAATCGATTCGTACTTACTCCACTTCTCGAAGTATTCCAACGCTGCATGTATCACAAAAGTTCCCAAATGTTGACGACTCCACCAATCATCAGGCCGGGCCTTAATCAAATATGAGCAGACTCTTACCATCCAAACTTGTGGTCCGCTTGAGATCCTCGACCCGTTGTTAACTAGCAGCTGACGAGCGCTAAGAGGACTGCAAGCTACTTACCAGTAGCGAGCAAGCTTCGAGATCAGACAGGAGAAGGTAAGAGAGATGATTGAGAATGAGCTAGACAGCTCGTTTATATACAAAAGGTTCGGTAGAACTAAGGAGAAATGTCTGGGCTACGAGGAGATGGTAGCTACGAGTACAATCTGTACGTAGGTAGATGACATATCCATCGTGTGGTATACGTGAGAGGAAATGAATATAACAAAGGAAATGGAAAGACGAGATAATGGTTAAACATGAGGAAACGAAATAGATAAGGCTAACCAGGTAGTACGAGCATCGTGTATCGAGCTCGTACATCGGACATTCCAACATAACATGAGTACTTCCGTCTGTTCCGATTCCCAGTCAGAATAGCTTCCACTTAGGTTGACTTATAATGTTAACCGTTCGGAGGAATGACGTAGGAACTCGTGCAACTAATTACTCACATTCTACCGCAGTTGTTGTGTTCAACTCGTCCTTCCCAAGTTCCTAAGTCCGAACTGTAGTCCAAACTCTCTTCCTTTGCGTAATGAGGCGATATTGAACGGCTCCAGACACTGGTACATTCGATATATATACTTTTGCAGGAAAGAACAGCAGTTAAGAACTAAGACCGAATCGAGACTCGATGTCCTCGTACTCAATTCACACCAGACAGGACTCGATACTTAGTATACTGTACCACACCATGTACTGAATTATAATTCATTCAAGTGGTAACCACAATTTCAAGTCACCTATTTGCAATCTGCGTTCACGCGCGCTAAATAAATCTCAAGACGACGTCAAGGGGTACGAAACTTTATAGGATCGTCGAGTCGACTCACACCCACCCTGTGTGTATGTATGAGTGTCGACCAATACCAAGAATAGAATCCCGACCAACTCGGGTACCTATTTGCCAAGCCGAACAGTGTAATTTAGACTTGATCCTCGGCTCGTCACTAGGGTCGATGCTTCTCAATATGCGGCTGTTGACACGCGGTTAAAAATCCGAATCCGCAAAATTTTCTGGCCATTCTTCCTTCCCTTCTCCCCCTTCGCCCTCTCCTCCATTCTGTTTAGATTCCCTGGCTCCGCCGGGCGTTGACGCAGTTTCGAGGTTTGGGTTGAAGTATTTTGGTCCATATAACCGACCCAAGTGTAGATTCCTTGGCTCTGCCGCGCGTTGAACTTGGTGAGGCCACGTACCTGTCTCCAACGTTCCACGTTCCTCCTTTCCACTCGTCTTCCTCCCCCCCTCCCTCACTCTTGTCCTCCTAGGCTCATGCTAAACCCTCGGTATACTGGGGGACTGCTGAACACCTGGGCTGGTTAAGATTAACTCCTCGACGTTCAAAATCTCGAACCGAACCTTTGACGCGCATCTGCATTGTTCGACGACGCTCTCCGTACTCGTTGCCCTCCCTTCCCCCGAAGCCCAGTCATTCTCTCTCTCTCGTACACAACGCCGGTCGTCCTCGACGTACCGAATCGTTTTAATTCCCGATTTCATTGTCCACCCCCCTTGTTCGCTATTTTCATCATCCTTACCTTATATGCCGCCTTTTAAACTCACGTTCACCTCCATGCATTATGTCTCTCGTATACTCCCTCATCGTCCCACCACAGCAATGGTACGTATTCTCACTCTTCGTCACTCGTTTTGTCCGGGTTGCCTACAAAAATATATATTTCGTTACTGCGTACAATGCAAAATCGTGAGGGAAACACTGCGAGTGTTGTATCGGAATCGGGCGCTAAATGCTGGGCTCGCTAGAACTGGGAAGACGGTGCTGTTCAAGAAACTCCGCGGAAAGACGAGCGTTTGCAGCCAGGAGCTGCAGCGTTTCCCGTTTCGAC
>ML208736.1:4879-22836 GCA_004369065.1 Pluteus cervinus
TGAAATATTGCAATCTCGTGGTCGATTTTGATAAATGCGATGTCACTAGTATCGAAGTGCTGCCTGAGGATAGGGTGAGAAGGCGCCATGATGAGCGTCCTTGAGTTCCAGAAGGACCTGCGATGCACAGCGAAAAAATCGAACTGGCGGAGTTCGAAAAACACAGAGAATCCGATGTTTGGCAGCGAGCACTTCAGTCACCCACATTTGAGTGTCTTATTAGGACAAACTTTCGGCCTAATAATCCCACCTAACGAGGTAAGAATTAGGGGAGGCTTCCCCGGCACTGGGGAAGTCCTCCAACGGACCCCCGACACCGGTCAGGAAGTTCCCCAACACGTATTGGGGAGTTCCTCTTGGACGTTGGTGGTCGGGAAGTCCAAGGGAAGTCCCTGTCGTTCCCCGATTACCATGGGAGTTTCCCTCCAAAGAAGGGAAGCTCCCCGCACCTGTCGGACTCCCCATCACTGGTCTGCGGGACTTCCCCAAACTGGGGAGTTAAGACCTTGATGGGGGGACTTCCTCGAGGAATTCTCGACCGTCGGGAAGCTCCCTGTCGATGTGATGTCATTGGGAAGTTCCCCAGTGGCAACGCCAATCACCTCAGGGAGCTTCCCGATCGATTATGAGGAAGTTCCTGGCAGCAAAGTCAATCACATCAGGGAGCTTCCTGAGATCAGGGGGGAAGTTCCCTCATGCTGCTTATCCTTTGGGAACTCCCTGACGAACTTCAGAGATCGACCTTTCCGCAAATTTATTTTCACGTCTTGTTTCACGTAGCAGTTTTTTCCGTCTGTATCTACTCCTATTTATCAGCTTGTAGCTACCTTACTGTGTTAATCCTTCGAGTATCCTCTAGCCGTTTTTCCACATGTCATCTATAACCAAAAAATAGAGGGTTTTCGTTAGGCAGTTGGTTCTAACCGGCCTTATGCCTCAAGATGATCTTTACTTGGGTCTTATCAATGTGGGGGTCATGAAGTGGACATGTCATTTGAGGCGAGTATAGAATATATGGAATACAATACTACAAGAGCCGTTCATAATTAGATACAATTGATTAACACAACGTAAAGTCAATTCAGTCCATGTTCTTGTTTTCGGATAGACTCTGGTGTGCTGAGCGTTGTGGACTCAATTAGTTATCACGACCTCGTTTGGATGAAGGTGGTTGTTGCGGGGACGGAATAGATGGTGTGGGTTGGCGTCGAGACTCGGATGCGGTAATGATATGTTGCGATCGGCCAGGTTGGTGTTGGGGCAGAGCAGGTTGTCGGGAAGCTGATTGGTGTTGAGAGGAAGTCGGCTGACACTGAGAGGAGGTTGACTGATGTTGAAGTGGTGTCGGTTGGCGTCGAGGGGCAATAGATTGATGTTGTGAGAGAGAAGGGGTGAGTTGGGATGGGGTGGGGTGATGGCTAGGCAGACCATGTCCTGGAGATGACGGAGGGCGTTGTAAAGGAGGACAGTGCGGTGAAGGTGAAGGACGTTCTGACGATGATGCAACGTTGACGTGTTCGATCTTCCGTTTTTTTCGCCTCGCCTCGTCGAAGGTAGACCGGTCCGGATGTGGGCGCGGAAGGGGAAGTACCTTTCTGGGTGGCTCATGCAATGGTTGCGAACGGGGGGGTAGTTGTGGGGGTGGCATCGAGGAATTAGAGCGAGAGCTTGAGGGCGCCTGAGACACAGATCTTGTAGATAGTTGCGTTTGTGCGCGGTCCTTGCTTGAATGAGACGTCTTCCTGTGGTCAGGAGTTTGAGCTCGGCGTTGTTGTGTGTGACCTTCATCGTGGGAGTGACGTGGAGGCACATGTAGCTGTTGAGAGTCATTCAAACTCGACTTGTGACGAGACTGATAGGTTCGAAGAGGTGGAGTAGGATCTGAGGCGGGGATTGGGAGGAATCTTGTGTCTGGTTGTAGACTGTGACGTGGTTCCGCGAGTAATCCACTAAGTCGTTGGATAGGCAGAGAGGGATGAGGCATCTTCTTTGAAGAACTCGGTTGGCGAGAGGTTCCAGCTGGACGCAAAGGCTCTGTTGGGACTGAACCTTGTCTCGAGGAAGGTGGTGTGCGATTCCGGGGCGCCATGGTCCCACCTAGCACAGAGGGGCGAACATAGGCTCGGCTATCACCCATGTCCAGGTCGCCGGTAGCGTCGTAGTGTTGAGGAGACCCGCTATTGTCAACGGGGCTTTCAGAACGACTGGGTGAAGACGGAGGTTCTCTGGAGTCGTCGTAGTCAGCCAGGTTGGTGCTGCTATTCTGTTCGTGATTGTATTCCTCTTGTGTATCGTCATAGTATCCACCCGAAAAGTCGCCAACTTGTGAGTGGTTGTCGTCTTCGCCGTTAGAATAATCAAAGGCATCACCCTCATCAGGGGCGCTGTCGTGTGCAATGTAGTAACAAGGAGGCATCGGAGGAGGGAAAGGCGAATGATTGTCGTCGACAGGCGAACGAGGAGCTACAGGAGAGGGAGTACGGGGAAGTTGAGGTGGGGGGATCTTCGACTTGCTGCGCGCTTTCCCCTTGTTAGCGCTCTTTGTTTTCGCGGAAGTTGCCTTTTCGTATTCGTTTTTATATGCTTGAGATTCTGCAGCGATGTGAACAACTCCTCGCTGTGAATCGGTGACGAGGGGAACATTTCCGGAACCAAGGAGATCGAGGGCTTTGTTTTCTGTTCAGTGGTCAGCACTAGGAAGTTGACGGGTAGTATGTAGCTAACCTTCACTCCAACCCACAACACGGACCACAGCGTTGATTTCTTGCTCATCTGTGCACTTCCCGTCTTCAAACTTTCGACGCAGGGTTACGATACGGCTGAGTTCATCTCTCGAGAGTTTGGTGATATGGACTGGATGGACACCTGACGGCCATCCAATCAAACACTGCTTCAACCTCCAAGCCTGGTCCAAGAACGTAGACCAAGGGAAACGAGATGAGTTGAACTCAGTCACAGTAGCACCAGGTTTGAGGATCCCTGAGAGGAAGTGTGAGGCGTCGCGAAAGATCGAGGTGATGAGGATTACGCACACATGTCTAGCCGGAGACATTCACGAAGGACGCGCCCATCGCGATCCTTGGACTTCTCTCCAAGATTGGGGTCCCAGTTAACTTTGAACGGTGTATTGGATTCAGTCGCATTCTTGACGTCCATGGCACTAGAGCAGGGGTTATGTTAGCCTCTAAGTAGATGAAAAAAAGGGAGGATCTTACATGAACAACCCCTCAAAGTCCCTTAGACTCCTGCAGAGAACATTGTCGTATTGATTGCGGAGCTCAAGAAATTGCTGCGTCGAACCCCAAGCCATGCTAGAACTACCACCGTTTTGATCCCTTTCGGGGTTGATGGCATAGCCGAAGACATGAAGCCCAGTATCCTCCCAGATCTTCGTGCACTAAAAGAGAGAGCATAAGAGTATTGACCAAAGAAATCGTGTTCTCCACGTACAAGTTTGATGACGGGATCCAACGACTTGCCGATCAGTGTGGTCATCTTGCCATCAGCGTTGCGTCGCATTAAGTACCGCTCGAGGTGACCTGCGTACCAAGTCCGGATAGGTGCTAGACGCTCCTCCCGGATCTCGGAGTCGTTGATGCCAGGACCGAGGAATAGAAGATATTCCTCTCGAACTGCTTTAATCCATTCCGTCACCCCATTCAGCCCCAGGTTTGCATGGATTTATGGTAATCACCACAAACATCTTTTGCAATATTTGTGGTTGTGGCAGTGTCATGGTAGTTTGCATAACATTACCCATGCTACAATTGGAAGGAAGTATGATAGAAGAGTGGGTAGTGTTATGCATATTACCATAGAGGTGGTAATATGCATAATGTTACCCACTATTGGTGCATCAAAACATGGTGGGTAATGTTATGCATATCACCACATCTATGGTAATATGCATAACACTACTCATTGGTAACATGCATACTAGGCTACCAGATGATATGCATATTACCAGTGTTGGTAGTTTGCATGTTGTTGGGTAAGATGCAAGCTATTACCCACTAGAATCCAAAACCTTGCCCCCGGTCTCGGCATGTAATGGGCTTAGTAAGTCAAGGTTAGGGCTTTAGGGAGGTCTGTGCTCTTTCCCACAAGACCTCAAGTTAGGGTTCACACGAAGCATGAACCCTAACTTGCAGTGCTAGAAGCAAAAAACTCGGCATGAACTCTGGTTTCTTGTATTGCTCAATAGCTGTTGTTTGCAACTGTTTGGCATCATGTCTATTACTATTTGTTACTGTTTGAGGCCATAATATGCATTGAGTGAAGCTTTCTAATGACAAACAAGGCATTTTGATAGTGTTTGGCCTTGTTTGCTTTGTCAGTTTGAAGCTGGACATTCATAGCTGGTTGATTGTATGCATATCACCCACTAGTCACTAAAATGCATATTACCATCAACATTCCTGTTTGCAAAAGCTGGCTAATGTTATGCATATTACCCACCAGTGGATAAGATGCATATCACCATTACATCCATTACCATAGAATTTGCAAAAGATCTTTGGGCTAATAACCATACCTCACATGTATATCGGGCTGAATGGCCTGATTCCGTGCGAGGTACTACCAAACATATGAGTATATAATACAACTGAAGGTTCGAGAAGAATAAATGCTTACAGCCTTTGTACTTGGCGGGGCTCTTCTCTCTGAACCATGCGAGAAAGGCATTCCACCCATTCAGGCGTCGAGGCTGGGTGATGAGGAGACCAAGGAAGTGGCGAAAGACCTGCTCAGATTGGTTGTTTTCTTTCGCCAGCTGCTTGATATTCGCAATGTACTCGCTGTGAAGTTTGAGGAGGGCTTCCTGTACAGGCTTGGAAATGGGTCCCGGTTTGAGTCGCGCATTTTCAGGTGCGCTGTTGTCGGCATTCTCCTCCTCTTCAACCCCAACACCATCCATATCATCACCACGATCTTGAGCTTCATCGTCATCCTGGCTACCCTTCCCGTTGACCGAAGAAACATCCGGGTTGTCGAAGTCGAGTTCGGTGAACTCGAAAAACTCGTGGGCATCCAGCAGTTCGATGGGGGGATCTTCAATCCTATTGTTGTCGGTTGTGATATCAAAATCGATTTCCAAGGCACCACCACTCTCAACACTACCACCCCGGAGACCCGTCCTCCCCGACGCGTCTTTGAGGACACTCCCTTCGTCCTCGTGAATGTCCTGATCCTGGACAAGGCTGCGCCCGCCTTTCGATGAGTTGTTGTGTGGAGGTGCGGAGGTGCTGTATTCTGCCTTCTTTGGGGGAGGGTAAAATTCCCTCCGAACGACGATAGCAGCCGCACCTGGAAAAAGAGGCGCAGTGCGAGGTCGAGGTCGAGGACGCGTGGGTGCAGGAACGGAGGACTCCTCGTCATGGGAAGCGTCGTCGTTAAGAACGGGATGAACGATGACAGCAGCTGCACCTGCAAAAAGAGGCGGAGTGCGAGGTTGAGGTTGAGGTCGCCTGGGTGAAGGAACGGGAGACTCCAGATCATAGGGGGCGTCGTCGTCAAGAGCGGGATCATCATCGTCCTCGCCACTAAAGAGGGGTTGCTTGGGGGGGACCATAGCAGCATGCGCTTGTTGTTCATCGTCATCTTCAACAACAGGAGAAAGGGAGCGGGGACCTATGCTCGAGGTTAGCATATAAAGTGATAAACAATATAAGTAATGTACTAGGAACATTTTGTGTACCACCGGCAGAGCTGTTGGCAATAGACACCAAGGTAGTATCTTCCAGAGCGGCAGTGACGGGACTAGGAGCACCAGTGGGACCGAGATTAAGGCTATTGAGAGAGTCCGTGTCGGTATCAGCGCCGGGAAGAGTATTATTGATGGTGTTGAGTGCATTGATGGCGTTGACCGCATTGATAGCGCCAACAAGAACGGAACTAAGACTGATATTGGGTTTGGCGACGGCACCACCGGGAGTACCATCGTCTTGAGGGCTTTCCTCAGCTGCAGCGGCAGCAGAATTGCCGTTTTGAGAGTCACCTGCCCCTGGTTCACAACGATTAGAAGGCAAGGACATGAGGAGTGAAGCAAGACAGCCATACCGTTAGTGTTGGTGATTGGGCCAGCCACCACGAGGGTGGACCTAGAATCCACACCAGCGTCGGTGTCAACACCAAGGGTGGAGGACGCGGAAGGCAGAGGGTCAAGAGACGCCTCAACACTAGCAGCTAGTAGCAATGTTAGATGGGGAATTACGTCGAATAAAGTGCTTACCAGCGTTCAACTTCTTGCGTGCTGCCTTCTTCACCTTGCGAGGCTTGGGTGCAGGCTGGGTGATGGTCTGGATACCATCATTTCCAAGAGCGCGTGAGCTGGGCCGCTTTGCACGACCGCTTTGGCGCTGGGGTTGTGAGTTGTTGTTGTTAGACATAGGAATATTGAGAGTTCAGAATGCGCCAATATGGGGAGAAAGGCTTGGGGATGGGGAACTACCCAACTGTTGTTTATAGGGTGGAAACGCGCTAATTACAATGGTTGACAAAAAATTATAATAAAAAAGAAAGAAAAAGAAAAATTATCCCAACCGTAACGGTACAGCCGGGAGTCGCCCAAAATGATAATAAAAGGTACGAACATAAAACGAGGCAACTGCATTCTCGAAGTCGGTATACTGTTCTGGGGATAATCGATCCAAGTTTGAATGGCTATTCAGGATAACACCAGGACACTGATCCCAATTGCTCATGAGACGAGCCAGTGACATCATGTATGGCGAACGGCTACGTGAATTTGTACCAGCAAGGCCATAGCGAAATTCAGAGAGACTGACGTAAAGTAGGGAAGTTGTTGCAGGGAGGCAGTGTAAAATGTCTGTATTTTCGACAGTGTTCCAGATATCTTCCCCTTCAGGCGAGCGATGATGTCGGTTCAGTGCCGCTAGCTCAAACCGGAAATTTAGTTCGTTTAATTCCATGAGAATTTGGCGTAGGATCCGGGGGCTGAGTACTTGATCGCGCGTAAGAGGGCTACCATTCCACATTAAGCCGGCATTGGAGCTACCGTCGGCGACTTGAATACCAGACACATTGATGCAGCTGCCCAAAATCTCCAACATGGCCTTGCGGCGGGCAAACCCCTTTGATGTGGAGCCGTCCTCCCTAGCTGTTGGTTGCGTATCCCCGAAATTGAGGAAGTCGCGCCACTCCTGGCTGCGCAAAGGTACGACAGTGAAAGTCGGGTCGGTGAGCCGGAAGATGAGATCTTGGCGGTAGCGCAGCCAGCTCAAGAGGTACTGATAACGTTTCTCATCTGACGTAACACGAAGGAAAAGTGCTACATCAGGAAATAACCAACCAACACGTTTGGTAGTTGCTGGGGTAGGGAGAGGGGTACGAAGAGCTTTGTGCCAGCATTCTGGAGTGGGGGGACAGGACGAGTGGGTCAAATAACTTTCTTCAGGCCTGGTAACGGGACTTTGAGAGTGGGCTAAAAATTAGTTAGTATTCGTGGATGAAACTTTACATACATAAAATACATACCCAAATTGCGAGTCACGCTAGAAGTATAAGATGCATTGAGAGAACGAGACAAGCTCGAAGAACGAGACGCGTTGGAAGAACGGGACACATTGGAAGAACGAGACACATTGGAAGAACGAGATGCATTGGAAGAACGAGACGTGTCGGAAGAACGAGACGCGTTGGAAGAATGAGACGTGTTGGAAGAACGAGGCGCATTGGAAGAGTAAGATGTATTTGAAGAATTAGGCGCATTTGACGAAGAACGGGATGCATATGAACGCGGAGTTGATTCATGGTCACGAGAAGGACCACCAGACAAGGGAAGTGGTTTGCGAGAACCAAACTGCAACTTGAAGGGATCTGGGGGTTGATAAAGATTACGATGGTTCTTCCCCATCTTGCCATACTTTTCTACATCATCTGGTAGGGTGTTGAAGGCAGGAAATAGTAGTGGGCTTGCATCCTGGGATACGACAAAATCATGAGGCAGACGTGCTTCGGTTACGGAGTCAATGCGGGTGGCGGGGAGCTTGTCAAAGGGTTGAATGAGCCAGATTGGAAGACCTGCTCGTTGAAACTCCTGAGCGACGATGGGGCTATATGTGAAGGCTCCGATAGTGTTTGCGGTCTTCGTTGCGGGGTCCTTCAACCCAATCATGCGAGGATGGTGGACCTGCATATAATCCAATATGCCGATTAACTCAAGAGAGAGTCGTTGCACGTCAGTCCACGTGAATCGTAGTTGGATGAAGGATAGCGGGAGGGAGGTGAAACGTTGATAGGCATGTGCCAAGAGTTGTCCCATGATTAAGACGCCCTCGTGAGTTTTATCTTTCTTTGAAGACTGATAGTCACGAAGACGGTCAGCGAGTGGGTCGTGGATACGAGCATATGCTGCACAAAGGGTAGGAGAGGGATGTCCGATGCCATCGAGTAATCTGCCCGATAGGGGCATAAAATCATCTGCAGCAAGATTTGTCCAAAGGAGGCGTAATGGGTCTTCGTCATGCTCGGGTTTCTGTGGTATAGCGCCCAGATGACAATAGTCGGCCGTATGAAGCTGTGGCCAAAGGACTGGGTCATCCTCAGCATAGCGAAAATCTGAACGAATTCTGATTGAACGAATCCTACGACGAAGTGAAGGCATATAGATAATGGGCATGTTTGGGGTAGTGACGAAATAATCTCCCCCATCAACAACCGCACCGACTAAACCATCCCATGGATTGAGCGCTGAACAAGGTGAATTAGACATATACGAAACAATCCACATCGAAAATACATACCTGCACCCTGTCCCCGTTTATGCAATAATAGGTTGTGGTTGGCGGCTAGCTGTTGCGGTGTGGAGGGAATCATTTGGTTGAAAGACGGTGAAGGCAACAGGACAACTGTGCGCTGGGCCGGATGACGTAGACCAGCAAGGAGACGGGTTTGGAAAGAGCGCCAAATGAGCCAGAGACGCCTTGAGCTTTCTTCGTTATAAGGAGCAAAGACGTGTCGAGCGACGCAAAGTCAAGTTGACAGTCAGAAGGAATTGGCAAGCGACGCAAAGTCAAGTTGGCCAATCAAAGAATGACGCAAAGTCACTTCTGGTAAGTATATGCTTGCTAACAAAAAATAGATCAGCTACATTCAGAAATAGAAACGAGTGCAGGACTCACAGGTGTCGAAGCCAAAAGAGTGAACGTGTGGGAGGAAGCAACGCGAGTGACGCGTGACGTTTTCTTCCGTTGAATTGCCCAAACGTGGACAAACAGATAGGCACGAGTGATCGAGATCTACCGATTCACAAGTTCGCAAGTGCATCCGACGGCCTGGTTATGTGGAAGAGGCTTGCGTTGCCATATTTTATTTTTATTTTTGCTCTGACTTACGTCTTTTCAAGTACTTAAGTCTGCCCTCGGAACGTGAGGTTGATCCTTGTGTTTCTCATGACGGTAAATCCTATCTACCTAGATCCTACCTACTTCCCTTCTGACCGCGAGATTGACGGCCTTATCGTCGAACTCCAAGAAGAAATTCAAGCCGTGGTGGCCGCAACCCAAGTCGTTACTGCGTGTACGTTTTTTTCTCTCTCAAATTTCTTCTCGTCTTCTTACTGGCCACTCACACCATTTCAAGCGTTTAATGGGCTCCTTCCAATCATCATGCGTCGCCGAGCCTTCACCAGGTCTTACCCACTGGCACGCAGTTGCTATCCTATTCCACGTCGCGTTCGTGGTGCTTCTTCGGGCAGGAGTGGTATTGGACTTCCATTGAACTCCAGCAACCCCCGTGCCTCCTTGGCGAGTCGACATGCACGAGGAGGTGAGTTGCCCCTTATAAGTTCGCCGTCGGTGTAGAAAATTGACGATTCTGACTTGCCTTGGATAGCCCTCATTGGCCAAACCAGAGCGCCTTCGGCTCTCGACATCCTAGCCCATGTCGCGGCAAGTCGGATTACCCCGTCAAACGGCGTTGCATCTTCGTCGACCAACACTTTGGATTCTCAGCGAGCAGTCCCTCACACTCGAGGTGTGTTTCATCATCTCCTGTGCATATCACCTCCTTTACTCATAATGAATGCAGGGGACCGTCGTCGCGAGTATACGGAACCAGATCCACCTAGCCCCGAGTCGCTTTCTGAGCTTGAATTCGAGGAACATTTCGATATTTTAAATTATGTATTGAATCCTCCATCGTCGAGCTACCCGCTGCTTTAGCAAGGCTATTACAACGTCATCGTCGATGTCATCGTATTTCAGGTTTGTAGTACACTTAGACGTCGCTAGATAAATCTTCGATCTGATTGGAATACCTGCAGCCTGTGTAAGAATAGACCGGACTTCATGTCCATTCAACTCACCGCTGCCGAACAACACAGCTACATGCGCAAATAAAGAGCCCTTGTACCGATCCAGATCCACGATAACGGAACTTCCGTTTATGGGAGCGCTCCTTCGACGACGTTGGCCTGGTGCTGTGACTCCGGGTGTTAGGTTTCCATCTATCTTTGCATGTGACTTACTTTGTGATTTACGGAACATTTTCAGATATATAACTTCCTCTTGGAATCTGAGGTCGACCACCACATTCCCTCATGCCAAATCCTATCTACTTAGATCCCACGTACTGTGCCTCTGACAACGAGATCGACGGTCTTATCATTGAGCTCCATGCAGAAATTCGGGCGGCGAGAGCTTCGATCCAAGCTATTACCGATTGTAAGTTTTTCGTATCTTCGTCATTGCTGGAGAGCTGGACACTCACCCGACCCCAAGCCTTCAACGGGCTCCTTCGACTCATCTTGCGTCGGGAAGTCGAGGCCAGGTCTCATCCACACACTCGTAACCAGAGCACTCGTGATAGACGTCCCGTTCCCATCGAAGCTCGCCAGGCAGCCTATGCCCTTCAACGTGCACGATGTAAGTCTCCCTCGAAAAATACATCACACGGTAGTCTGACGTCGACATGCCTTGGACAGTCCCCGACGTTCCGACTCGTGCCCCGCCCTTTCCCCTCGGTGTTCTAACCCCTCCCGCGCCGAATACCACACCATCCAGCGTTCCGTCTTCGTCAAGCAACACGCTGAACCAGCAGCAGCCAATCCGTCGCGCTCGAGGTAGGCTTAGTCCATCTAATCTGTTCATATCATCCTCCCAATACTAATACCTCAACCAGGTGGACGTCATCTTGGGTATAGTCCTCACACAATAATAGTACCCAGCTCCGACTCCGAGGAATTCGAAGATGAATTTTTAAATTACACGACAGGTCATTCACAGTAGAACCATGCTGATTCCTTATCCACATCGTCGACACACCGTCATTGCTGATATCATTGTAGTCAATTTGTGGTACATACACATAGTAGCGCGATACTAATAAAACCACCGTCCGTTCCGTTTATTGCGTTTACTAAGTATTCCGGGTCAATCTATCCGAGTCCACCCTTTCCCAACCTCCTCAAGACGTAAACCAACTGTGTCCGAACCAGACCTGTCACCGAGTGATGTGATACTCCTCAGGAATGTGTTTGGGAACGAGACGGTGGTACCACAGCCTGGTAAGAATTTGAACAGACTTGCCTTTGCGGATGTATCCATTCAATCTCAAACGCCCAGACATTGCAGGCCCGACGTCAGGGCATCTGCCTAGCTTGCCCCATCGAGCGACCGGGATGAACACGCTCTTGATTTCTCCTTGCAATCTCAAGATTCGCATTCAGACCACGACCTTGTCCCGATTGCCGAATTTGCATTATCACAAGGAAGTCGAACGGCCAATGATGGACTGTCATTTCCTTCCAGAGTTCAGGCATCGAAAGAAGAGACGGAACGACTGAAAGAGTAAGAGAGGTTAGTACTATCAATCTGACCTTCTCGATGCTGTACCCTTCAAACCCCTCGTCATCTTCATCATCATCATCCAAGGCAGCAATCGCCCTGCAGCAGGTTTGACGAGGGAGCAACAGGGGTAGGGACTGGACTTCACCTCGCAGATCCGTGCCATCCGGTCTCTAGTCAGGACAGGCAGGATTTCATTTCGGGAATAGAAATTCATGATACTCACTTCAAGTATTTGCCAAGTATACGCCAACAAGAAGCTTGGGTGTTCATCCCAAGTAACGACTTTGTCGATGGATTGGCTACTTTAACAAGAGATCTCGGTGCGATCATAGGTTCTGACTTGAATGACACGCGAAATTTGCGTTTAATGTCGTGTCGCGTCGATAGTATACAGTAGTACCGTTGTTGAAGCTCAGATAAACGTGAATTCGTCTAGTTTGGAGAGGAAGCAGGACATAGTTGTGCTGTGTCCGTAAATCTCACCTTCAAGTGTCAAAATTAAGTTTGGTTGAGTCCAAGTTGACGTTGATTGATGATCTCCGAGCCGTCCCCGTGTCCTGAAATCCATGAGATCTGCCAACCTCCCAAGTGCGGCCGAAGACAGAAAACAAACCAAAAAGTTACTGCCCCAATATCCTGACCGTTTGGCCATGGGGTCGCGAAATTCTTAACGGCGTCCAAGCATCGGCGAATGTGGACTTTTCGTCACAGACGCCGCTGTTAACAGAATGTCATGCGCGGAAGGTTTCTCATGTATCTTCCATTTCCCTTCGGAGAAGTTGATTCCGTCTCCGTAGACCCATTCTGGCGTTGAAATATATCTTATATATCACGATAAGTAAAGTACATTACGATGCCTTTGCCTTCAGTATTCCGAGGAGCGCGTGCTTCTCCTCGACCGTTTGGAAGGAACCGTGCTGAAAAATAATAGTGAGAAAAGAATACGACGCGAATATACTTACAGCGAATGGCGATAACGCGTTTCTTGGTTCCAGGTACCGATCCCTTGAGCATAAGATAATCATTTTTAACGAGACCATAATGAGGGAATCCACCCAGTGGTGTAATGGCTTTCTTGGTAACATCGGATTCTGTCGATGCATTGGCAGTTGCCAATACGGTAGATCTTTTTTTCGATTCTGTGCGGTGGTGGTATCCGCCTAGGGGCAAGCTATTATCACGAAATCAATGCACAATCATCGTGGTGAACTCACTTTGACCAGCACGAGCAACAGAGAACATGACTTTCGAAGGATGCCCAAACGAGGATATGGTGGAATGACCGCGGAGGACGGAGAACCCGTAAAAGGCAATCGATCCATCATACACAAAGGTTATTTGCTTAATTCTCAAATTCTGATAACACTCTATTAAGCACATAAAATCGCCATGGCGCGCCCAACCCCCTCAGAAAATGGTTGATGAAGGGTGTCGTGCGTACGTTCCTCCACTGACGCCGGTACGTGGAGTCCAACTCAAGGGCACCGCGGCCGGATATGTGGTTCCACCAATGCGAGCGACGACTCCGAATCAACTATCTCTGGATCCTCGTATATCCTCCGCCTCTTCGTCACTTCTCGCACATCTCCAGAGTGAGTTCCCTTCAGTCGTTATCATTGAGCAAAACCAACTGATATCAACCAAAAACCCAGCAGTATCGTCCGACATATCATCGATTTCTGACGGTGGTCAGTTAAGATCTCAATTGGCAGCCGCTGTAATCCCGTGTTCCATCGACTTATCATCACGCATTTTGGACTTGGTGCAATACGAAGATTCCATTGATGCAGCGGAGGGGGTTCCTCTGTCTGCTGAAGCCCCTACCCCAGCGTCCTTGTTCGACGTTCGTCATGCTGAGCGTAGCCTGATGTTGATAAGTATTTTTTCCATCTAAATCTCCGCTAATTTTATCTTTGCAGACAAGGGAAGACCTCCTCTCAACGCCAGTATTCCATTCTTCAACAAAACGTCGCCCTTCCGTGGATGATGACGTCCCCGAATCGTCAGCAGCACCAGACCATCCGAGACCGCCTACACCACCCATCACGTCAGTTCCACAAGGCGGTGTTGAGAAAGCTCGCAAGAAAGCTGTTTCCAAACGAAAGAGGTCTCAAAACCGTCAGGACGCCGCCACCGCCAATTCAATCAGTCAAGCGCCAACATTCCATCGAGTGCCTCGAATGGCCATCGGTGCTCACCTTCCGTCCCCATCAATCATCAAGACCAATATCGAGAGTGAATCCCTCCCGACAGCGCAGCACTGCTGGGTTGGACGTCAGCTCGAAGCGGGGAGGAACACCCCCTGGACAGTAGAGGAGTTGGAAATGCTGGGATTCAAGGTTGTTCCATGGGACGGACGGTGAGCTTTTCTAACCAACTTGAACATTATCCTTCCTGACTGTATACCGAAGGGCGCCCGCTCTTATCACCGACAAAGACCATCGCGCCATCATCGTCCTTGCTGGTACTCCACGCGATGAGGGATGGTCTCATGTCGTGACTCAAGCCAGTGAATTCTTGGTCTCTTTACGGGAAGAAGGCATCAGAACCTCGGCTTTCCCGGAAGACTTTTTCTCTCATCGTCGTGGCGAGTTCATTGCTATCGCATGTGGAGTTTCACATGGAACAAGGAGGACTGTAATTATCGGTACACCACGTCCAAAGCTACTTGACTAACTTTTATTCCACAGCGCCCTGGGAACCTCCAGCATCCTCCAGAACGCCAGACTTTGGTGAGCGCCATGTTAGATAACGAATTTATTCGGCGCATTGCCGGATTCCAAAGTAGTACGTATGCGCCATCAAGCCCGGTGAGCTTCGAGACTGACATGAATCAACAAACTCTAGGCGCGTTTTCGTACTTTGCCCCGAAACTTTATGCTCATTATTGCAAGAAGCTTCTCTGTCTTTTCAAAAGAGATCAGAAGCTTCAACGTAATTTCGAGGGCAGTATATTCCCTGGTGTGTCTGTCAACCTCGGACCGACAACTGTTGCGCTTGATCACACAGACGCCGGCAACGTCGCATACGGTCTCTGCGCTCTTACCCCCCTTGGATCATTTGATGACTCCAAAGGGGGGTACCTGATTTTGTTTGATCTCGGGCTGTTGATCCAGTTTCCAGCCGGATCGGTCATCTTATTACCATCCGGCGTCCTTCGTCACGGAAACACGCCTATTCTCGCAGGTGAAGAACGCATGTCCATTGCCCAATATTGTGCTGGTGGCCTACTTCGTTGGGTGGACTACGGGTTCAAGCAAGCAAAGCGGCTCAGCAAGAAGCAGAAACTCGTTGTAGATGGTGACCACAATGAGCGTGTCCAAGAGGCCCTTTCATTATTTTCCAGGGTTGATGAGCTTGAGGCTGACAGACGATCAACATTCTGTACCTTCAAAACGTTTCTGCGGTCGTTCTTCTAGATTGATAGTAAATCTGTATTCTACTGGACACTTCTGGGCACCGTGGGCTTTCCTTTCTCTTCATTCCTCGCTTAGTTTTCTAGTACCTAATAAATTGAGAGTGTAATAACTTTTTTCAGCTTCTGAACCTGCTTTTCGTGAAGCGCAGCGACGTCAGCCATGACGCTGAGTCTCGATCGCTGATAACCTAAAGAGGCAGACTGTTTGGTAGATTGATCAGGGCCAAACACTGTGATGCCAAACAAGCGCAACGTTGAACGGCGGTAATTTCTTTGCGGGCCTTTGACTCGACGCATGTGTCAAGGTCGGTCCGTGTGGTACATAATGTTGATTGACTTTGCGTCGTCGATGTTCAGATCTATGACAATTGTGACTGACTTTGCGTCGTCAACATTCAGAGGTCTGACAGTTGTGACTGACTTTGCGTCGTTGCCCTTGTCCTGATTCACATGTATCTACGGGATATATTGTCAGTAAAGCAGTACTTTTTTAAATCCCATCTGATATCATATTCATGTTAGATTCGGGGGACATTACTCATTCGGCCGTTGGACTCCACGACCCACTTTACCGCTATGCCGCAGGTCTTCCTCGCACGGAAGACCCTTAAGCTAAATCGAGGTGCACCTTGCGAGTGCTCCCTCCGTTTATACTGGAGATCCCTTTCTTCGAAGGCGCGTTTCGACGACAAGTAACCTTGTAAGCTGATCAATCTTCTCCTTCCTGTAGAGAGGATATTTACCCCAACACCTTTTCTAGACATTCAACGCTATCAAGGTCTTCTTTTGGACGACCCCTTTTGGCGCTGAATAGCAGGCGGCACTGGTTCGGCGTCCTGTAAGCTTTGTCTTTCCTTCGTCGCGCCCAAACTTACTCACAAAGACGTCGTATCTGTGCAGCTCGTAGCATCATCCCACCGCTTCACATCAAATAGCGTCGTGTATACATTCGACGTTTTGTAACTCTGTAAGTTTTGCCTTTCTTTTATATCAACTACCTAGATTCACAACCTGCGATCTTTCGGTCCTCATTGTTCCAGTTTTAATCTGAAAATGCCGCGCCCACGATTGTCACATACAAAGGAGGACTTTAACGCGCAAGAACCGCCGTCGTATCGTCCTATTCCATTACCTATTCCACGCGACTCCGTCAATCTCAAGAATCTGCGCCCCCTTCTGGTGCTTCCACATCGTCGAAAGTACTCACAGCACCCTCACGTACCCCGTGTTGTAGGTCAAGCCGGATTTTCGGGAGATCCGAAGCTACGTGCTGTACCAGAGGAAACAGTCTCTCCAAACACTGCTCAAGTTGACCATCTTGCAGGGGATGACGATACCAATTATGTTGTATCACTCTCCCCCAGTCGTAATGTTTTGAAGCGAAAGCAGACGCAATATGGACTGAAGAAGACGCGTCAGTGGGATCGATGGCAAACGGAAGTCATCCCCCAACTCATTCAGCCCTATCTGGCAGTCCTGGCATCCTCCGACTTTCTTTCGTCTATACCTCCCATATCGTTCCCTGTGTGCAGTTGCAGCCCCACACCATACAGCATCTCAGTTACTGCGTTATATTTCACATGTACGTGTTGTTCTGTATCCTCACCAGTATATCCTAACACAAAACAAAGGTTTGCGGCCCTTGAAGATACACCTTTGCTCGTGTCTACCATCGGCACCTCAACAACTTGTTTCTCAAGCATTATTCCCATGTGCGCCTGTCAAGCCGTCCTTGGTCGTCGATTTACGCCTACTCGAATTCGCATCGAAAGTGTTTCTTTACATATCACCCAACAGCACGGCATGGTGTAAAGCGATGGAAGATTTTCTTCTGGGCCTTGGGTTCAGATTGAGTCGTGAAGTAAGTTCATCGTTTCCTTTCCGGAGCATTTTCTCATTGGCACCAGGATTCAATACGTCGTCGCTTCGAAAATACCCTTCGTTGGTACACAACCCTAAAGCACCATAGCACGCGCTTCCTCACAAAGCATATTGAGAACGACCGTTCAACAGCTGTGGGCTGGAGAGACGGTGTCATCGTCCCCGATAACCCTCTTTGTACTGAAAACCAACCTCGTCCCTCAACGGCCCCAACGTCTTCGTTCTTACAATCTCATCTACAAATAGATGCCACCTCAACTCACCTCGCTGCGAATTCACAAGTCCAAGTCCAACCCCCTGAGCCCTCTCCTCCTCACACCCGTTTACCAGCATCAGAACAAGAGGCACGCCTCCCTTGTCAAGGTGAAGATCGTTCATCGACAAACTTTAAGTCGGCCCAGCTGCGAGCGCAAGCCCAAAACAAGCGTCGACGCGATCAACCACCCGCAACGAACGCTACAGCTCCACCACTGTCTCCGTTCGCAGATTCCGAGGCCCCTCTAGGGGGACTCGGTCTTTCTATTCCTAAACCCTGAATCTGAAAACTGCGGCTATTTCCGACAACCTCCGTAAGGTCATAGTTGCCATAAAGAATCAGGTACGTTTCAAGCTTTTCGTATCTCTGGGTTACATTTGCTTCCGCTTATGCTGTTATCCCCATACCTTTCCTCCCCTTACCGTTATCTCTGTCTTTCATCTTATCCCCATAAGCGGCTTTTCCTTACACTTGGGGTTGGACACCAGGAGAGGACAAAGTTCCGAATGACTTGTTCGAGGAGGTGATGCCAGAGGCATCAGCTCCTCGTTCAAGTCGATGGAGAACTTAGTCCTCGATGGTGTCCAATCCC
>ML208737.1:0-22833 GCA_004369065.1 Pluteus cervinus
CTCCACCATTGCTTGTCTTTGACACTGCAAACTGTAGATGTAGGCTCAATCCAAGTCTTCTTGTTACTGTAGGAAATAACAGATTTAGGTACCATCTTGCTGGAATAATATACTTTGGCAGTGTTCACTTTACTTGCAGAATTGTTCACCAGAATCATGTATGGTTTCATGATGGCTATGTCAATGAACAGCCAATAGATCATGGTCCATTAGAGACTTTGGATGATTTATACTTTCATAATCAGAAACATGCCTCAGCTATATTTTACATCCTGCAGAGATAAGCAGAAAAACCGGACTCGGATATGCCAGGCCCCAGCCATGGCCCACATTGCTAAGTATATAGAAGTATATGTTACAATTATTGTATACATTACTACTCAAAGCTGTAATTGTCCACCAATTACTGGCTTATTCCCTTCACCTACTATGGTTTATCAGTGGTCTATAGTTCGTCTAAATTGCCCCTAATGATCCCCTGATAACCCCTACATCATTTCCTTTCATCTACCATATGATACATACTTGCTAAACTTAGACTAGCACATGTACTCTCTTCCACTTCCACTTCTATTCTATTCTTGAACTCACCATGTGTTATCCATCATCATTGTTGTCACCTCATGGACACTGTTCTTTACCATATGGCTACACTGTTCTTTACCATATGGATACACTGTTCTTTACCATATGGCTACACTGTTCTTTACCATATGGCTACACTATTCTTTGCCATATGCTACACTCTTCTTTGCCATATGCTACACTCTTCTTTACCATATGGCTTCACTCTTCTTTGCCATATGCTACACTCTTCTTTGCCATATGCTACACTCTTCTTTGCCATATGCCTTCACTCTTCCTCTCCATATGGCACAACCAACCTAGCCACATGTAGTCATACCTTGGCATCTATCTACTATATTTAGTTAGTAGCATAGCCACCTCTAGTAGGTATATAAGGACCCTGTAGTTCGCTTTTTGGACCCTTAAGCTTGACCTCCTTGTTGCCCCTGATTGCCACCTTGTTGCTATTCTATTACCTTGCAATCTACCATTATAAGTCTATCTATCTACATGGCAATCTAAGGTGATAGCTGGAGCCAATCCTTTGACCCACTATCTTGGTTTCCCTTGGTTATTGATGAACCATTGTATATGGTTGAAGTGTTGTCCTGGCTATACAACCTCTTAACACACCAGAGGGCTGGTCTCTCAAGACGTTACTCCCGTTCCGTGTCAACTTGGCCACTATCTCGCCTCTTTTCAAATTAACACAACTTCGGCAGCTCAACCTCCACCACAATCTCCCAGCAGCTTTCACTTTTTCCGATCTTGAAACCATCGCTACCAATTTCCGACAACTAACTCGACTCGACTTGTTTTCCGATCCATGCTCAGTCATCCGATCTACAAGCCCAAAAGTTCTATTGGACGAAGTTATTACGAACCCGAAAGACTATGTGGAAAAGTGTATATTTGACTTACGAATTCCACTACGGATGTTTGGGTCACTCTGTCCCGAATTACATTCTCTTGGCTTATTCCTTTGCGCCGATGCAAACCTGACAGAACAACAAAGCGATACCCTATATTCATATTCCCCTTCGAACGATCAGCCCATTGGACAAGAGATAGGATCCTCGATTCCCCAGCTCTTCCCCAACCTACAATCTCTCAATTTCGGAACATCCCCTATCTTACACTCAGAAGCAACCCTTGCGGGGATCCTTTGTCAATATATCGGAGGGGATGTTCGTATCTCATCTGGTCCTTCCCGGAATATATCCAACAGCACACCCAATACCTACATCGGTCGATTAGGCTTAGGAGGAAAAGTCCCCGATCCAATCCCCGATCATCTGAATGATAAAAACGAAGGAGCCGACAAGCGAGCTAAACTCTGGAGTCTTGATGCCAATGGGGAGCCACTTGTGGACGATTATGCGGTTGTAGTGGGTGAGAATGGTGAACCACTTAGTCTTGGTTTGGAGTTTATGACACCAGATGAATTCGGCGTCAAGCGATTCCCTGGAGTGTTCATCATGCGAGAGCGTAGTAAGATTCGCTCTCAGATGCATGCTGAGAGCACTAAGTGGGGAAAGGTTGCCAAAATGTTGCCGTTGGCCGCCAGGATATCAGAACAGGAGAGAAGGAGAGTAGAGAGGTTAGATTGTTGATTTGACGCCTGGACATTATCCCTACGTAGCATCTAGCAATATATGAGGCTTGGGAACGGAGCCTTTATCTTGTCATAAATATGGACCAACAAGTGAGTCAACACTCTCACAGCCTTTCTCTACGCCCACATCTTCAGTGCGCCTGTAGAATGGGTCAGTCTCCCAGCTGTTTTTGCGAACTCTACTGACGAAATCCCAGTCGCCTCTAATTCATCGAGTGTCCTCGATCAGCGAACGCGTGCTGGAGTCGAGGCGAAGATTTTGGAACTAGAATTAGCGCTCGCCGGGTTAAAGAAGCAACTAAACACATTCACACCCATATCCTCAGTGCCATCCGACATTCTCCGTCGTATCTTTCAATATGTACAAGAATCAGCTGGAGGTGAAAGAGATCAACGGTCTGGTCGGCCACAGTGGATGATGGAGATTAACGCGGATTCGCAGTTATCCTGGATCAAGGCGCTCACTCACGTTTGTTCGGGATGGCGAGAGCTCGCGATTGATACACCCACCTTGTGGACTGAGGTCAACCTGCTTTCGCGGGTTTTATCCTCAGAGATGTTAAAACGCTCGCAACCAGCCCCAATTTCCTTGGCTTATATTTGGGCCAGCAGCAGTCGTATAGGCTTGCCTTCATCATGGGAGCTTCTTGAGCAAGAAATGCACCGAATCCAGTCCCTCTCCCTTGAACTCCCCGATGCCGGTTACGACACCGTGATATCTAGCCTCCGTTTGGCGGGTGACCCAACTATCCTCCAGGCATGCTCATTTTCCGCGCGGCCACCGACCACTTACTATAGCTACATTCGAGGACCTCACAGCAGTGGGAGCATCGTAGAACTTCCTTGGAAGATCTTGACAAACTCAACCTCGACTCTACAGCACCTTCACCTTGATCGGTGCATTTTTGAGCTTCGAACTCGACCCGTCGATGATATCATTTATCTTCCCCAATTGACGAAGCTCTCCGTTGCGCAGGACAACGTCAGCACCCTCATCTCTTGTTTGGCACATATCACCTTCCCCCCAACATGTTCAGTTTCGTTGGGATTTCGCCACAGTCAAGGAGAAGATCTTGCGCTACTGCAGCTGCTCATAACTATAAGCACCTTATGGGAAGCCAAAGTAGCTGTTGGGCAAGTTATTCGCACCTTAGAATTCCGGCCAGGCCGCTTGGAGGGTTCAGTCTGTATCTCCTTCAGCTCGGAGGTCACTGAGGACTACCTCACTTTTAACATTCCCTCGACAAGTACCACTCTGCTTCAAGATATATTGAAGTTAGCACCACTCGAGCAAGTTCAGAGACTTGTCGTCAACTTTACGTTGACTGATCTCCTCTGGACCTTTCTGGCTCGGTCCTGCCCCGATGTTCGTTCCATATCGAGCGGCACGTCAAGCATCCTCGAGTGTCTCAAATCCATCCACATTGGAGGCGACCAGCTATTTCCAAATCCAGGCAGCTCGCCAGGGTCCACAGATCCTTCTCCGCAGGAAGCATTCCGCAGGCTGGAGAAGCTTGAACTTCCTAAAGCCCGGGCCACGCGCTGGTCGCTGGTCTCCAGCCGTGACTTATTGATGGAATGTATCAAACAGCGAGCTGAATTAGAGATTCCGATCAAGTCCTTGGCCTTTCCAGAAAATTTCGTTGAGGAAGATGAATATTTGGGAAGACTCGCATCATATGTCAGAGGAGCAGTAATACGGACCGATCCCCAGTTTGGTTCCGATTTCGACTCCTCTGAAGGATACGTGTGCCGGCACCCCGTATATAGACGCCCGCCGCTGGCTGCCAGTGTGTCTGAGAGCTCCGCAAGTTACAGGGTGGACACGGACTCGGGCTCAGGCTCAGACTAAGCTTTGAAGTCAGCCATGGCATTGGAGGGGTCAGGATCATGGCATGTCATAGTATCCATAATAGAATGTTTGTATGATTCCGCAATTGATGGATTCAAGTTGACTCCAAGCTTAAGGGGGAAACCTCTGCGTATCAACGAAGACTCGGTGTGGGCAATTGAAATGCTGCTTCGTGTCACAGTTTTGCCTGACCAGGATCCAGATCTAGAGCATCCGAAAAAGAAAACCTTATCTAGGAAAGCAAAGAAGCCAAACATCCTGCCAGTGAGCGCTAGTGAGCACTCGTGGATGGTGCCAATTGACGCAGAATCGCAGTGGATCGGGGCGCTGACACGTTTGTTCACAATGGCTTGAAGAGCTTGCTGGTGATATCTCGGAGCTCGAGTGTTTGGGGCAAGAGCACTGACTAATACTAATTCTTGAAATCATAGATGTACAAGGATAAGGGCTCAAGCGACAACTATGGGCGAGTATCTCTGGACCGAATTTCTACGCCCAGTATCTTCTACTAGTACGGCGTCCATCGTACTACAAGTTGAGATTGACGGGGGTGCAACCAACAGCAATCACACCGTTCTAATACAGCTCTGTTAGATATCGACGATGAGATGACGAAATGGGACTCCGACTTACGAAGGTGTTGTTCGTGCAGCAAACGGGTTGGGCAGAGCACGAGTTGGCGCCAAGACCTAAGATGTTAAGCGGGCTACAAGTGATCCCAACCAAGACGGTCGGATCGAGGCTTGGTAGGGTAGATAAAAGGTCTCCAAGTGGATCCGTGCCCAAAAGCGAGCCCGCCTATGAGTTCCGTTTAGTACATCGATTGATCATTAAGTGAGAACACCTACGGTTTGAGTGCTCTGGCAACACTGAATTGGACCAGTGGTACATTGGTCTGCTGGGAGTAATGTGGGGATTGGCTATACAATGAATTAGTATTGTGGTCTCGGGAGAAGATAACGAAGAGTGCGTACATCCGGAATGATGCCAGTGATCGTAGGGATGGGATCCCCAATGATGCTAGTGACAGGGAGTGGGTCACCTATGATGCTGGTAACAGGGAGAGGATCCCCAATAACGCTGGTGACGGGGAGGGGATCTCCAATAATGCTGGTGACTGGGAGAGGATCCCCGATGATGCTGGTGACCGGGAGTGGGTCCCCAATGACGCTAGTAATGGGGAGAGGATCCCCGATGATGCTGGTGGGGAGGGGATCACCGATGACACTGGTGATAGGGAGGGGATCCCCAATAACGCTGGTGACGGGGAGAGGGAGAGAAGGAAGAGGGAGAGAAGGAAGAAGACCTGCGTATGTGCAAGAAGACAAAGCCAAGACGGCGACAGAGGAGGAAACTGTGCGAGAGAGCATATTGAACTGTGCAGAAGAAGTCAACAGAATGTGTTGTTCTGAAGATTCCTCAACAATACTGCAGCCTCTCTTATACCTTTCGCTCTTTGGACAGTCTGTAGGGGTACTGGATCGTCGCGCTGCTTGAATAGTAGCATTGTCGCGGATGACTGGATGAATGCTAGGGGCGTCGGAGGATGGGCAGGCTACAAAAACAATTCCCATGCGCAGGTACATCCGTTAAGGATATGCCGAAATTGAGAGGTCTATTGAGAGGTCTGGGCTCGTCGTGGGTGCGTCATCATAGAATAGCCTCGTAGTAGCCTCGTCGATGGTTCGCTATTCCACCGTGCGTCGCCCAAGAGCAAGATGCAAGTAGAAGACTGTTGAGGGCCACTTAGGAGGCTAAAACCATGTTCTGTCGTCAAATCCCCGAATCCACACGAGTTATCCTGATAGACGAACTAGTCCTCGGTCAAGATGTGGCCTGAGTCAAGTGATACCGAGCGCAGTGGGAGTGGAAGCTTCATGAAAAACCCGGATGTCAACACCCAAAAAGCTGCCGTGCAGTGACTAGCTCTCAACCTGAGCCGTCGGGGAGGGATATGGCACTAAGAACGATGTCTACCTGTGACGTGGCGGCCTTATCCGTGTGAGGGTTCACGAAACTCCTACGAAAGTTATAGAATCAAATCACGTACTCTGTGGAGCATCACTCAAACTGCGATGTAGAAACACTTGAACAGCAACAAGAGTTCCCAAACTCGAAGGACCTGAGGGCAGCACGATCCGAACTTCATCGATAGCACATAAGATGAGAGGCTCTATGAAGCAAGAAATCAGAAGCTAAGGATCGGCCTGACGAACGTTGCCTGACGAGGCTGGATTTTGCGCGCTGAGCAGAGGTGGTTATGTGAACAAGTGTGAACCTGGCCCGTGCGCGTCAGCGGCTTCAAGAAATTGATGCTGACGTAACGCGTCAGCCACCGCTACAGTAAGTGCTCCAGGAGTACTGATCGCTGCTTTGGTGCCAACAACTTTTATTCTAAGTAACGACGTGGAGGTGCGAAGCAGGGCCGATACCGATACGAATACCGATGGTAGATGTACAAAGATGATCTAAAAGAAGGTTAAGTAGTTTTTCCCTTGGTTCTTCCTGCTGTTCGCTAAGTTCGCAGATCTAAATCCCGTTGTCGGCGGCAGAGCCATCATCCAGGGAATGGTAGACAACCTCGCCATCTACATATGGAGTTAACGCCTCCAGGAAGCCTGCGGTGATCCTTTGCAACATCAAGTGTTGAATTGGAATACCCAATTCAAGCCGCTGCTTGACACAATCAAGCAACACGTTCTGAGCAGACCTATCCAGCTGGGTATCGATCACCTCAAGTCTCTCGAGCTTGAGGAAGGCCCGTTGGTCTAGCAGGACGTCCGGATCACCCTCGTCGGAGTCCTGAAGAGACCTCGTAGGTTTGCTCAGGTCGTGAATGTAAAATACACTCTTGAACCAGGTAGCTGTTTTCAACTTGTCGACCTTCAAGTTGAATGATAATGAGATGATATTGGGACAGTAGTGAACGAGGAGCTTCCAGTGAGCGAGAGGGAGGCTGGCCTCGATGCGAAGTGTTTGGATGTATCCAAGTGGGAAGGCGTTAAACCACGCCCTAAAGGAGTGGGGATCTGTATACGGGTGCCTGATGACTAGATCTCCCACGAAGTCCTCTGTGTCGTCGATCGCAAAGGAAAAATAGGGGGTCCTCGAGATGTTGATGGTAAACCCACGGAAATAATGCTCGGTCTCCACTGCTCCAGGTCCCCAGATTCTCTGGATCGCACGCTTTAAATCATCTGATTTCTCCTGGGGAAGCGTTCCGCATCCATCAAGTGTGACCATACAAGTATGGGGGAAAGAGAGGCGATCAAGGAAAGCAATATCCTCCCATACAAGACCGTTTAGCACCAGCGTGCGTAGATGAGGAAGAGATAAGATCCCATCAACCCCGCGGAAGTCAAACGTGCAACGGGAGACTTGTAGGTGGCATAGGGTATCACTGGAATATTGAAGCAGCCTGACGGGAAGCATCGTGCTGGAGAATATATTCCCGGTGCCGCCGGCAGTTGTCGATAGTGAGCAGGATTCGAGGTTGATTGGGGGAGATGAATCAAGCTTCTCGAGTACCCATTGGTAGCAATGATACGCGAGGCCGAGTTCGAGGTGCTTTATACGTTGTATATGACTTTGTTCGAGAAGGACTGATTCGAGTGTCCTGAGATCACCACCGAGATACATTAGAGAGATGGTAAGAGGCAGAGACCGAGATCTCTCCAGCATCTCCAGGACGATTTCGTGCCTTGAATTGATCCTGATTCGAGTCCAAAGGGAAGGTGAATCAAGAGCAAGATCTCTCCACGCCGAACAAACGTGAGTGATCGTTCTGATCCACGCCATCTCCAACCTATTTTCCTTCTCCACTCCACGTCCGTCAAGGCCCAAGAGCTGTACCTTTCCGTCATACCCTGTGACGGATTTGAAAATCTGACGAAGGACGTCGGAAGGGATTTTGCTGATGGATGAAAGATAATTTCTCCTTCGTTTCAGCGCTATTAAGGCAATCTCGAGTTCGTGAATTTTTGCATCTAGTTCGGCGCGTTCTTGTTCGATGGTGGGATTGGGTGTTCCATCAAATGAATCCATTCAGCTGAAAACGGGTGAGCTTCGTTTAGCATTATACCCAGAGGTCACGAACTGATTATGGGCGTCTCGAGGCGAGATCAGGTCGTAATGAGGGTTTGGCCTGTGGGCGCTACGGTGTCGCTCCGTTCCCTGGTGTGAATGCGTTACGTCAGCTTTCGTTCGGGGATGGAGACCAGGTTCCTTCAATCAACATTCATGGCCTTCTACACCAGTACAGTAGTGAGTGAAGCTTCATCAAACACATTCGCCGAACAAACCTCCCATCTTCCCTCGCTTTTCTTGCTACGTAGACGGTCTCGTCTTATGTGCTATCGATGAAGTTCGGATCGCCCTGTCCTCAGTGTCACCTTGAGGTCAGGAACTCTTGTTCCAAGGCAAGTGTCTTGCACGACCATTAGAGTTCCAACGCTCCACAGAGTACGTGATTCTATTATATCTCTTTCTCGGAATTTCGTGAACCCTCGCACGGACAAGGCCGCCACGTCACAGAACGGGTCCCTCTTACTTTGTCCCTTCCCGACGACCGAGCCTCAGAAGCAGTCATTGTACGGCACTTGTGGGCGCTGGCAATTGATGGTTTCACCAGGCTTTGACTCTCATCTCACGACAGTCGGTATCACTAGCTACCCCATGGCATCAGTGTCTTTGCGGGGACTCGGACTAGTTTGACCTCGAAGTTCTTGCTTATTATCCATTCTGGAGTCGTACCACTCTTCCAAGAGGACATAGGCGACCTTTATCGGTGGTTTACCTGAACCGCCTCCCCCATCCGTCCACCCGTCGAGTACCGGAACATTTATGAGGTTCTTCTCATGACGCATCTACGATGGGCCCAGGCCTCTCGATGTTGGCATATTCTCAACGTTAACGGAGTTACTCGCGCACATGGGAACTGCTTGGGTGACCTGCACATCACTCCACGCCCCTATCATTCGTGCAATCATCTGCGATACCTCTACAAGGCAATCCGTTAAATGATCCAGTAACCCTACAGAAGGTCCAAAACGTATAAGAGAGGCTACAGTACGGTCTTGGAGTTTTCAGAACAACATCCTCTGTTGACTTCCACTGCCTACTTCAATATGCTCTCTCGTACGATCTCCTCGTCCATCGCCGTTCTGGCCTTGTCGACTAGCGCCTACGCTGGTCTTCTTCCTTCTCTCCCCCTCCCTTCTTTGCCCCTCACCAGCGTTATCGGTGATCCCCTCCCAACCAGCATCATCGGGGATCCTCTCCCCGTTACCAGCATTATTGGCGATCCTCTTCCTATCACCAGTATCATCGGCTCCGTTCCAGATGTAGGCTTTCTTCGTTATCACCTTCTGAGACAACACTAATCCAGCATCGTAGCCACTGCCCACCGTGTTGCCAATCCAACCAGATCAATGCACCACTGGTCCGATTCAATGTTGCCAGACCGTTCAATCAGTGGGTATTTTCATCTTAAACGATTGGCAACGTACTCAACTCAGCTTACAGGCGGGTTCGCTTTTGTCGTTGCCCTCAATTGCCTCGATTTTACCACCCGTCGACCCTACTGTCTTGGTTGGAGTCACCTGTACCCCGCTTACCATTGTAGGCCTTGGTGGCGATTCATGCTCTGAACAACCTGTCTGCTGCACGGACAACAGCTTTGTATGTTGGAATCTCGTTTTATTGCCTCATCGTTGATCTCTAACCCGCAATTGATATTAGGGTGGTGTTATCTCTGTCGGTTGCACTCCAGTCAATCTCAACTGAGTATGAGCACGCCATACTGGTTGTGTAGAAATGGACGGGCATCGCAAATAGGTCATGATACGCGGGCACTTTTCCTTAATAGTTGCGTATACGAGCTATCCAATCGAGGTGGAGGACAGTAAACCTCGTTACTGTATGCTCTCCAGTTATCGATACAAAATTGTTCCATGCTTCATATATTCATTTCTTTTTCATTCTCTCGCGACATACGAATTGAAGGTGTACATCCATCATGCGCCTGTAACCTGGCGCTTACATTTTTCGACACTAAAAATGCCACGAGCTGCTGACTAACGTTCTCCGCACCTGGCCGGCCTGGCACCAGCTCGAAGACCCGGTTTCAACAACTTTGAATTCGCCGCTTGAGTTTGAGCGCTTGGTCGCAGTCTCCATAGATACAATGCTCTCCCATAATTCGTTCGTGCCACTTGCATCCCAACATTTGACACAGCCCAGCTCACACTTCCAAGTTCCACAGATTCCTCAGAGACTCTACCCAATGCCGACCTCACCCTCCAACAAGAACGTGCCGAACTCGAAATAGAGATTGGCAAGCTCGAAGTTACGCTTGCCAACCTGAAAAGGAAGAGAAATGCGCTCATCTCCATTGGCAAAATTCCAACAGATATCCTGCTGAAAGTATTTGAATCTGTCTTAGGACACGATAGGAGACTTCGACTCGGACTTGGGCAACTAACCTTCTTTCAAAACGATATCAAGCAGGAAACAGATGCGGAGATATGGTCGATTAAGGCGATGACTCACGTTTGTTCGCTGTGGAGAGATCTTGCACTGGATTCACCTTCTCTTTGGTCTCTAATCAGACTGAATTCGAAGCACGATATCATCCTTGAGAAGCTAAACCGATCTCAACCCACCTCTCTTACCATCTCATGTGTGCACTTCGACGCCTTTCGCAGCCATTTCCGAGAGCTTGATGCCATCCTGTCCGTACCAAGCCAACTCCAGCGGATCAAACACCTCGAACTTGGCTTCCCTTATGCTAGCTTCAAGCCGCTCGTTGAAAGGTTGACAGTGGATCCTCCCCATAACCTCGAATCCTGTGTCTTTGTCGCCTCAAACTCTCAGACTTTTCCGGTCATAAAACTCCCTATCAAACTTCTCCGATATTCCAGTAAAACCCTGCGCTGTCTACGAATGTCTCGTTGTAACTTCGAATTCGATGGTATCAACGGGACGATTCACCTTCCCAATCTATCTAGGCTTGCGCTGAACGGACATGAACCCATCGCTCTCTTGAGTCGTCTCTCCTTTCCTCCTACATGTTTGGTCACTCTCAGTGGTGGTGGGAGTCTCGACGAGGACGATAGCAGTTCTCATGATTTGAGACTCGCCATTCAAAGGATCTGGGGACCCCAAAATGCTGGACCAGATTGTCAGTTCCATGCACTGACAATTCACCTGACAAAAGCATATCAGGCTTCCCCATTCACCCTTGCGACAAAGCACTCACCAGAGAATCTGGTCATCTGGCAATATTCCTTGGGCTATTTTACTTTTCGACATTGGTTGGGTGTACTCTTACTCGACAACATCCGAACACTTCGCGTCGATTTGTCTCTCCCACCCGCCGTTTGGGGGCTCCTAGATCAATATTGTCCCAACATTATTCGTCTATCTCTTAACGAGGACGATATAGCTTACTGGTTCCAGACGGTCCTTTATATTCGTGGCCTGAACGAACCCCCTCCTTCGTCTATATCCGGTGGCGAGTTACCAACCCCATGTTTCCTCAAACTCGAGGTATTGGAATATACTGGCCGCTCCCTCGCGCAGTTTTCTCATTACACAGCATTGGGGGATTGTCTGAAACAAAGACACGAAATGGGTAGATCACTCAAATCTCTGACTCTACCAAATATTCCAACAGTCCATCTGAAGGAATTGGCCCAATATGTTGACGGGGAGATCATATCTAACGAGTAACGCGATATGATGGGGTGGATTTTGGAATCATTTGAGGATGCTTAACCCAATACGACGAGTCGCAGGTCATTTTACTGTGCTAGTTTCTGTAATTATCACGGAAATACAACCTCTTACGCCCCGAACCCTGGTCCTACAGTTGGTAGATTAAACGGAACCTCTTTATCCCGATCTTCCTCTTTCGTACCCAACAAAACCATAATCTCCTTCCGATTGAACACATGAGCTGCTTGAACAGCATTTGGTGTACCCAGTCGTGGATTTGCACCATGTTCTACGAGAATTTTGACAACATCGTCGTGGGCTTTGAAGACTGCACCGGCGATCATAGATTGACCGAGGTCGTTCAGTCGATCGGGATCAGCTCCTCGTTTGAGAAGCTCTTTGGTTAGGTCTGCGTGTCCGGCATAGGCTGCTAGCATGAGGAGTGTGTTTCCTGGTTTATAGAGGATAAAGGTGAACAATGGTGCGGAGTTAATGAGGTCGAATGTGGACGGGTTACCTTTCGTGTTGGTTAGATTGACGGGTAATCCAGCATCGACTGCGGCTAAGAGCAGTTCTGAATTGCCCTCTCGAGCCGCATCGAAGATGCGATTGGCAAAGTCAATCGTTTCAGCTGGTAGGTCGGAGACATTCTTGCCAGTGCCGTCCGTTTCGGTGGGTCCGGGTGTTGTTGCAATTGTGGGATCGGATGCGGGCTGCTGATCTGACGACTATTTACGGAATTGTCAAGGGATTTTTATAGATTCTATGGTGGTACGAACCATATCGAATTGATGTGGGGGATCTGTGTGGACTGGCGTACCTTGAGACCGAGTTGGATTGGGATTGAGAGAATTACCCGGCTTCTCGGCCTTCAGTCTGTTGCCGGAACTCGCCGTGCTCACTAGCGCTCACTAGCACTGCTCGCAGGCTTGAAATTATAAATTGAATCTACAAAGCTTCGCCCGAAACCACCGCACGTCTTGCGTGTCCTAGAGAAGTCCTGCCTAGAGGCCTTGAGTCAAGGCCCTTGACTGCGCTAGATTGTCCGAATAGTGCGGTAGACCCCAATAATGGACACTCTGTGAGAGTTGTGTGCGCCATCAATTGTATAATTGTGATCAAACGTCAACATCTCGTCATTTGGAATGGCAGTGAGAGGCAGATGAGAGGATCGAGCTCAAAGCTTCGAGATCTGCGAAGCGAGGCGTTCTAGCGATGCAGCTGGAATAACGGCGCTTGGACGATCGACATGCTCTGAAATTGGATACTCCAGCGCTGAGGGAGGCCGTTGATGTCCTGATTGTGAATTCATGTGCTAGAGGTTGATTGCATCAACCTCGAGCACATGGACTCTAGATAGGAGCGTCCAATATCAGACTTATTTCCAATGCTTGGTGGCGGACTGCCGTTTGATTTCCCTCGAGGTCAGTGAGGCTGGCACCTATCTGTAATAGCGTGTAAGACCTTTCAATGCTGTAGTTCTTGTCCTCGCCGTAGAAAGGAAGCGTCGTGGGTGGTAGTGCGTGGGGAATTACATGAGGCTCGTGCTTTGCACCTCTGAGAGGCCATTGTTATCTTATCAGGGGGTGACCCTGGCTCTAGCCCGTTCTTATTTCATGCGAAACTCAGGGGGACTGTTCTTACGAACAAGAACCCGACGTCATGGCGAATTGAGTCATTGGTGACTCTGCTGTGAGCACTACTGTTGTTGGTGTCAATTTTTGCTCCTCAAACGCCCCCAAAAATATGCACTCACTTATTCGCGTCCGTCGAGGGAGTCTCGCCTCCCCCATGCAAAAAATAATGGGCGGAACTCCCAACGGCTGGAGCGGAAATGTGATGCGGGGTCAGCCCTGCAGGGGTTCGGAGTTGGAAGTGAAGAATTGTGATTGGTTGATTGATTGGTTGCGAGGGAAAGGAAAAACAATGACAACCATCGAGCGTTCGTTTACCTCTTTGCCCTTGCTCATTACCTTCGTGCTCGTCGTGGTCAACGTTCTCGGGCTTCCATTCTTTTGCTCTTGCCACTCTCCTCGCACTCCTTTGCGAGATACGCTCTTTTCCCCGTCACACCCACCGTTTCCCGCTTTTTTTAATAGCTCGCAAGTTACGACCAAGCTCTTTTTTTGCAAGAAATAATGGGTTTCGCAAATCTTCATGGCGTTCACGCTCATGGTCATACCCGCACGAAACGTGATAGCACTGGTGCGTATTAGTTCTGACGGCTATTTGAACGTTCGTTGAAGGAGAATTTTTTCGCAGCATGTTCCACTGGAGGAATCACCAACCCCACCAACGGCCAGACCGTCGATTCTCTCAAACCCCTTAACATCACCTGGGACACCTCTTGTCTGAGCACCAAAGCTATCGACATCTTCCTTTATGCCCCAGGAATGGCTGTACCTCGCGTTCATGCCTGGCAAGGCGCCGCCTTTGCGCCAGGCTATCATGTCGTCGATCTCATGCCCCGCTGGTGGAATTCCAGCTCGACCATGTCTCTCCAAGTCATGATGATCGAGAGTGGCAAGCCCCCCTTCCTTAGCACCCTTTCTGGTGGCCCCGTCTTCTCCGCCACTTACACAAAGCCTGCTGATGGCAGCACTCCCGCTGCTGCAGACGTTTCAATCAAAGATAACGTCAGCGTCACACTCCTCAACGACCTCTCGCAGCCCAAGAAAATGAACTCTGGAAAGACCGCAGCAGCCGTCCTTCTGCCCCTTCTCTTCGTTTCCCTCCTTATCGGTCTCTGGTTGAAGAAGCAACGGACCAAGGGCCAAGACAAGCGTCGCGAGTGGAAGGAAGCCGTCGACAAGCGTATGTCTACCATCTCTACCGACTGGAAAGCCATGTCTGCCGCTGGCGCTACCGCTGCCATCCGAAACAGCATGGCCGTCAACGGGAACTCAAACCCCAACAACCGTGCTTCTTCCTTCTCTTTCGGCCCCCTTCGCCCTCAAAGCAGTTACGCTGTCGAGGAGGAAGGTGACGACGAATCCTCTCGCCCCAAGTCTCAAATGCGTACTGGCGTTGGTCTCCGTAACCCCATGGGTACCGGTGTTGGTTTTGGCGCCCAGGCCGACCGTCAATCTCGGGTGTCATTCGCTGCCGACACTCGGGTTTCCAGGGTTTCGTTCGCTGATGGTCCTCGTCCAAGCTTGGAGTCCCGCAAGTCCGTTGGTATGAGCCGTGCCTTCCACACTGCTATGCTTCCCCCTATGCCAGAGAATGCTGCCGCGGTGGCTGCTGCTGCTAAGAGGCCTAATGGCGGAAGCGATGATGGAACAACTGAGAGCGATATATTGTCTCCTCGTCAGACTACTGGTGCCCTCCTCCTTACCCCTGATGAGATTCATCATCGCGTCGGTACTGGTCGTAAGAGCGAGGAGGGTATTCATGGTGGAGAAGAGAGTTACACTGAAGTCATGCCTGCACTTAGGAGTAAGCCTTTTATATGCGCTCCCGTCTCTTGTCAAACTAACATCTTTCACTTTAGTGATCCGCACCAGCGACGACAACGAATTCTTGTTCGATGTCCCACCTACCCCGGCTCCAGCTCCCGTCCACCACAAGCAGGCTCGCTCCCCTTCTTACCCGACCATGCCACAAACCTTCTCGACTTCCGGCCATGATAACTTCGACGGTTCATACCCTACCTCTGAAAGCCCACAATCAATGAGCCCTGTCATGTCGACACAGCCCATCCCTGCTAGCATGATGTCACCAGATGAGATGCTCCGTGCCTACGCTGAGAAGCGTCAACGTGGTTCCATCAATGGCGGCTCATCCTCAACCGCAACCACTGGTTTCCCCAATACCATGTTCTCCTCTGCCACTCCAATCCGACAACAAAGTCCTTCACCTAGATCATCGTCGACTGGTGGTTTATTGAGTAGCTTGACACCAAAGAGGAAGAAGTCGACGAAGGGAATGAACAAGTTTGGTGCGATTAGTGCGCCAGTGATCAGTTATCCTACACTTGCTGCTGGAACCGGTCCTATTACGGATTTGGGTGCACCCCCTGTCCCCGGACAGAGGAACGATGATCCATTTGGTGGGCCGATGGGAATCTAAGCGGGCAACGATGTTGACGTTTTTTGACGTTGTTTGTTGTCTGTCTTTTTCCTATATCGATGCTCCTCCCCTCATCGTCTCACCCTCCTACCCCCGTTAATTTAAACCATCCTCAGCGGCTGCTGTCCGTTCAACTGTTCATCTTTTTTACGCTGATCAAATCCACCACCGTATACTCTTTTTGAATCTACAAAACGGTCAATATCTTGTGTTATTACCCCATTCCTCGTCACGCTTCTCCCATCCTCACGTGGGTTGTTCTATTGTCCACTCCTTTTTTTCCTTTGGTCAAGCTCCTCGTCGTGCCCTCACCCACCCCAGTGTTGGGATGTATGTTTTAATAACCACTACTACTCGTAACCACCCCACTTTTTTTCACCGTCCTCGTCGACCCCTTTGGAACGTCGCACACTTGTTGTTAGCCTCTTCCTCGTCGTCATCATCTTCCTTCCCTTTCTTTCCTTGTTACGTTTGAGTCAGGATGAAAGATTATACCTGCTTGCAATCCATTATCTATCCCATTCATCCCTCCCCAGAATCAATTTAAAATCTTTTCTCTTTTTGTGTTGGCCAGGTTCTGGGATCCTGGTATGTTTCATGTACATCTCCACGTTTCGTCGTCGTCGTCGTTGTCGACGATGTTCATCGCCGCTGCCGCCACCTGTCGTGTGGTTAGGCTTGGGGTATTACGAGTCCATTGCCTGGTGCCTTTCTTGTCCATCCGTATTCATGAGTTAGATTTGTGTTTCTGTGTTGTTAAACGTTGTTGATCGGCCGTATGAATACATACCCTTTTTCTGGTTATCATCCCTACGCAGAGGGTGGTGGCTTCATTCTTTTTTTGATACATCTTTATTACCGTTTTTCTTTTTCTTATATCGTTTTGGAAATGTTTTTTTTGTC
Source organism: Pluteus cervinus (assembly GCA_004369065.1). Classification (NCBI taxonomy): domain Eukaryota; kingdom Fungi; phylum Basidiomycota; class Agaricomycetes; order Agaricales; family Pluteaceae; genus Pluteus; species Pluteus cervinus. Next base: position 16,725 of record ML208737.1, read on the forward strand.
GTGATGAGAAAGTAATTAAATTTGGAGATGAACATGAATGAAAGCTATCCTAATGCTTCTGTTCAGTGTTTGGATACTGTATGTATCTAATCCGAGCCAGTATAATCGAAGTCCCCCGGCCTCGGCGGGTCAGGGTGGTCAGGCCAGTCCTCGTCGACGGAGTGATAGTTATTTGGATTGGGGATGGTCCAAATTTCTTTGACAGACAAGGATAGCTTTTCCAAATATCCACCCTCACTTCCACAATTTTCCGACACAGCTAAAGACCTGATGGGGATATTCAACCGAGCTCGGTGCTCGACAGATCTGAGCAATAGTTCGCGGTCTAGGGATGTGAAGTGGATTTCACAAAATTCGAGCTTCTTAAGCCTGCGGAATGGTTTCGAGTCCCGCCTTTCATGAGCAAACTCAGATGTTCTGAAGCCTGTCAAGCGCCAGACACCGCTTCGGCCTTCGTTGCGAAGGATGATTGGGGTTGGATCCCCGATGTAGATGCAGACGAGACATGGGGTTATTTGGTGCTTGCTGGTGGATATGGAGAGAAGGTTGGGACAGGAATTTGCGAGAAGGCCCCAAACGAGATGTCCTACGGGGAGACCCACAACGAGTTTGTGAACTCGTTTTAGTGGTGCTGCTGGTAACAAATTAAGCAAGAAGTCGGCCGAAAGGGAATCATAGTATAGGTCATTGTGAATCATGAGGACGAGGTCGCTTTGTGAGTCGTCCTCTGACTCTGAGAAGGCGATACGGATGCCGTTATATATGAATTCCTCGAAAACCAATTTGCGCAAATATCGGCCTTGAGCTACTTTGGCGCTCCAAAATGCGCTCACGATGGGCTTCAACGACGTGAGCTCTTGCTCCCCCGCGCCCCAAACTTCCACGGAGACTGAACACGTTGGAGGAACGGCAAGATGGGTGATTGCGGTTATAGCTGTGTCCAGAAGGGCGGATATGGAGAGCCTAGACAATTGGGGAAGATGAATGATGTCGCGATCCGTAGGTCGGGTTGGAAAGTCGAAGGTGCACGCCTTCAGATGGAGATACTTTAAGGTCGAGGCTGAGGGTAGTAAGAGCTGCCGAGGAAGTGTGATAGTTCCGACCTCGCGGTCGAGTAACGAGAACGAGCACTCTTCGAGGGCAGTGGGCTTGATCATGAATGAAGGAAGTCTACGGACCAGGGTGTCATAATCTGACCGGCCGAGTTCAAGACGGAGGAGCTTTGTCCTGTGCATGTGTTGCCCGAACACATCCCACGGCGAAACCGAGGGTTGAAGCTGCTTGATTCGGAGCACCCTGAAGGGGACGGTCCTATAAAACAGGGAGATGGGAGCGGATCGCGAGCGTTTGAGCATCTCGCCTTCGAACTCTTGGACAGCTGATGTCGCTAACTTGATCCTCGTCCATAACAAGGGGGTGTCAAGAGCGAGCTCTCTCCATCCTGCGCAAACATGGGTAAGCGCCTTGACCCATTGCAACTGTGATTCCCACTGGATCCTCTCCATCCCAGGATAGTCAGGGTGTTGATCTTCCCCAGGCCTGGCGCTTTTGGATGGACTTTGAACATCTTGAAAGATGCATAGCAGGACGTCGGATGGTACTGAGTTGATGGGTGTTGATGCGTTCAGTTGTTTCTTCAACTCGACGATAGCCAATTCGTGCTTCAGAATCTTTGCCTGAATCCTAGCTCGCTTTTGCTGAATGACCCTCGAGGAACCTATGTCTGATCCTTTGTCAATAGAGTCGCATCAAAGACCAGGTAACTGACCCATTTTGCGAGCACGATAGGCGCTGAGCAAAGAAGGAGGTGGGACAGTGAAAGGGTTGACTAATCTCTCCTTTAACCTTTTCTCATCAAGGCCCAGCTGTACAGTAGTACAGCGCCTGCGCCTTATTATTATGGCTCCTCAATTGATTGACTTGAATTCAGATTGACAATTTCGGCAGGGAAGTTACTGGCACGAGGCACCATGGAACCCATGGTTTGACACCAGGGCTAGGCGCCCGAGCCCTTTGTACGCGTTCATCTCAGTCCGCCCAAAATCAGTTTGCGACCTCTCTGCATGATATGGAACGAAGCTCACCCGTTTTCAGCCTCATGGATTCATTTGATGAAACGTCCCCCGATCTCACCATCGAACAAGAACGCGCCGCGCTGGATGCAAGAATTCACGACCTCGAGATTGCCTTGACCACATTGAAGAGGAGGAGAAATTCTCTCTCGTCCATCAGCAAGATCCCGTCCGATGTCCTTCTCCAGATCTTCGAATCCGTCATAGGGTATAACGGAAAGGTACAGCTCTTGGGCATTGACGGACGTGGAGTGGAGAAGGAAAATAGGTTGGAGATGGCGTGGATCAGAACGATCACTCACGTTTGTTCGACGTGGAGAGATCTTGCTCTTGATTCACCTTCCCTTTGGACTCGAATCAGGATCAATTCAAGGCACGAAATCGTCCTGGAGATGCTCAAGCGATCGAGGTCTCTGCCTCTTACCATCTCTCTAATGTATCTCGGTGGCGACTTGAGGACACTCGAATCAGTCCTTCTCGAACAAAGTCATATACAACGTATAAAACACCTCGAACTTGGCCTCGCTTATTATTGCTACCAATGGGTACTCGAGAAACTTGATTCATCTCCCCCAATAAACCTCGAAACCTGCTCACTATCGACAACTGCCGGGGGAAGCGGGAATATGTTTAGCAGCACAATGCTTCCCGTCAGGCTGCTCCAATATTCCAGTGATACCCTATGCCACCTACAAGTCTCCCGTTGCACATTTGACTTCCGCGGGGTTGATGGGACCTTATCTCTTCCCCATCTACGCACGCTGGTATTAAACGGTCTTGTATGGGAGGATATTCCCTTCCTTGATCGCCTCTCTTTCCCCCATACCTGTATGGTCACACTTGATGGATGCGGAGCGCTTCCCCAGGAGAAATCAGATGATTTAAAGCGCGCGATCCAGAGAATCTGGAGACCTGGAGCAGTAGAGACCGAGCATTATTTCCGTGGGTTTACCATCAACATCTCGAGGACCCCCTATTTTTCCTTTGCGATCGACGACACAGAGGACTTCGTGGAAGATCTAGTCATCAGGCACCCCTATACAGATCCCCACTCCTTTAGGGTGTGGTTTAACGCCTTCCCACTTGAATACATCCAAACACTTCGCATCGAGGCCGGCCTTCCCCTCGCTCACTGGAAGCTCCTTGTTCGTCACTGTCCCAATATCATCTCATTATCATCCAAGGTCGACACAGACGCCTGGTTCAAGAGTGTATTTTACATCCATGATCTGAGCAAACCTACGAGGTCTTTTCAGGACTCCGAAGAGGGCGATCCGGACGTCCTGCTAGAGCAACGGGCCTTCCTCAAGCTCGAGAGACTTGAGTTGATTGATACCCAGCTGGATAGGTCTGCTCTGAACGGGTTGCTTGATTGTGTCAAGCAGCGAGTCGAATTGGATATCCCAATCAAATATCTGACTTTGCAAAGGATCACCGCAGGGTACCTGGAGGGGTTGGTCCCATATGTTCCAGGCGATATCATCTACCATTCCCTTGATGATGGCTCTGCCGTCGACGATGGGATTTAGATCTGCGAACTTGGACCATGGGAAAGACGATGTAACCTCCTTATAATAATGCATGTACAGTTACCATTGGTCATTTGAACTCAAATTGCAATGCAGAAACACTTGTCCAACTTGTAAAGTGATATAAAACCGCTGAACTCAGATTGACGGCACTGGGAGCGGAAATTACCGACATTACCAACCCAAGGCCTGGATGGAACCCACGGCTTGACACGAGCGCCTAATCCCTTGGGGCCACGCTCTATCTCAGTGCGCTCATACTCAGTTTGTGACCTCTCTGCATGATTTAGAATGAAGCTTACTCGTTCCTAGCTTCATGGGTTCATCAGATGAAACGCCCTTCGATCTCACCATCGAACAAGAACGCATCGAACTCGATGCAAAAATTCGCGAGCTCGAAGTTGCCTTGGCGACCTTGAAGAGGAGGAGGAATACCCTTTCATCCATCGGCAAGATCCCTTCCGATGTCCTTCGTCAGATCTTCCAATCTGCCATAGGGCATGACGGAAGGATACAGCTCTTGGGCTTTAACGGCCGTGAAGTGGACAAGGAATATAGGCTGCAGATGGCGTGGATCAGAGCGATCACTCACGTTTGTTCGATGTGGAGAGAACTTGCTCTTGATTCACCCTCCCTTTGGACTCGAATCATAATCAATTCAAAGCACGAAATCGTCCTGGAGATGCTCAAGAGATCTCGGTCTCTCCCCCTCACCATGTCTCTGATGTATGTCAGAGACGCCAGTGGCGTACGTCAGGCACTGGACTCGGTCATCCTTGAACCAAGTCATATGCAGCGTATGAAGCACCTTGAACTTAGTCTCGATTATGGTCGCTCTCAATGGGTACTGGACAAATTGCATTCATCCCCCCCAGCCAATCTCGAATCCTTCTCAATATTCGCAAGTTCGAATATCTTCGGCTCTGCAACGCTTCCGGGCTGGCTGTTCCAATATTCCAGTACTACCCTACGCCACCTACAAGTGTCCCATTGTACATTTGACTTCCAGGGTATCGATGGGACCTTATCTCTTCCCAATCTACGCACATTTGTGTTGGATGTTTCCGCGTGGGAGGATATTACCGTTCTCGATCACCTCTCTTTCCCCCATACTTGTATGGTCACACTCAGTGGAGGCGGGACATTTGACGAAGAGGCACCAGAGATTTTTAAACGTATCATTCAAAGAATTTGGGGACTTGAAACAGCAGGAAACGAGCCCTATTTCCGTGGGTTGACTCTCGACATCTCGAGCAGGGGCCCCCGCTTCTCATTTTCAGTCGATGATACGGGAGATGTCATGCCAGCTCTAGTCGTCCAGACCCGCGATAGAGATGCCCTCTCTTTTCAAAAGTGGTTCAAAACATTCCCACTTGAATACATCAAAACACTCCGTGTCGAAACTTTCCTTAGCCTCGCTCACTGGAAGCTCCTCGTTCAGTACTGTCCCAATATCATCTCCCTATCTCTCAAGGACAACAATCCAGCCACCTGGTTCGCGAGTGTACTTTACATTCACGGCCTGAGAAATCCCTTTTCCACTCCTCTTCCGGATGCTGGTATCGAACCCAACGTCCCGCCGGATCAACGGGCATTCCTCAAGCTCGAGAGCCTTGAGTTGATCGATTTCCAGTTGAATCGCTTCTCAGAGATTACGTTCTTTGGTTGTGTCAAGCAGCGGTCTGAATCGCATATCCCGATCAAGCGCCTGATTTTACAAAAAATCAGCGTAGGGTATCTCGAGGAGTTGGCCCCATACGTAGATGGCGAGATTACCTACTGTTCCCTTGAGGCTTAATGATTTCGACAATAATTCGGGGTACACTTCGGCTACAGACAGCAGCGAGATTAGCGGAAACTAGCCAACTCAACTTCTAGTGAATAGTTCTCTTAAATATGTAGTTGCTAAACTGTTCATCTCTATACATATGCCATGCCGATAGTGGATGAATGCACCCACTCTCTTTTCCATCGAGTGTCATTCTAAACAAAGATATCACTTCCAGATTAATAGGTTTTTGGAAGTACGAAACTGCGGATTTCTGAACAATGAACTGAATTCTGATGAATCCAGGACAAGGTAACTACTACGGACGGGCGCCAGTGTATAAAAACCCATTTGCGATGCCCCACTATTTCTACGCAACCAGCACGGCGTTCTCATACTCAGTTGAGATTGACAGGAGTGCAACCGACAGAGATAACACCACCCTAATATCCAATTCAGGTTAGAGGTCAACGACAAGGTGATCAAACGAGATTCCAACGTACAAAGCTGGTGTCTGTGCAGCAGACAGGTTGTTCAGAGCATGAATCGCCACCAAGGCCTACAATGGTAAGCGGGGTACATCTGACTCCAACCAAGACAGTAGGGTCGACGGGTGGTAAAATGGATGCAATGTCAGGCAACGACAAGAGTGAGCCCGCCTGTAAGCTGAGTTGAGTACGTCGCTTATCCTGTAAAATGAAGATACCCACTGATTGAACGGTCTGGCAACATTGAATTGG
>ML208738.1:0-22452 GCA_004369065.1 Pluteus cervinus
CGAAAGTAGGGTCCAGTTCCTTCCTTTTTAGGATGGTCATTCTAAGGCTGACCTTAGGACTAAGGCAAAGGAAGTTAGCAAAAGTCCTATTAATAGTAAGATGGCAACGAAGACCGAGTGGACCAACTCCTTGCGTATGGTTTCATCCGTGTCCCGCCAGATTGAGTTGAATTCCCGGACAGCGTAGAGTAGATTCCCCGGCAAGGGAATGGAATATCCAGAAGGAGAGGTTTCCTCGCCTGATGCAACAGTGAAGAGCAAACTAGCGGCAACGGCTGCGTAACGATTGAATTCCCCTTCGTCTGATAATGGTGTCCAGCATTGTGAGAGAGCATCGTGAGTGAACGGTGGTGGCTGGGGAGGACGCATTGGATCTGGTTCGAGGCAGTCTTGCAAGAAACACCGTGTAACATAAGGGAGTTGGCCTGCAATGGTAGCGACGTGGACCATATAAGCCTTGACCGCAGACGTGAGACGAAAATCGCTGCGGGGGACGGTAACCTGTTGATTCAGGGCATGTCGACGGTGTTCGGAACCCGTCCCGAAATAAGGATCAAGTCGATGTTCCCATTGTAGGTTGAGAATGAGAGGTGGAATTTCTTGGATATTGTCGGGAATTGTTGGAATAGAAGATCGGGGGCGGTACTCGTTGAGGAAGAAATCATAAGAGGCTTCTAGTGTAGAAATGTCTCCCTTGACTTCGAAGAAGTCGGCGCCAACGGGGTAAAAGAAGGTTTGAACAGCACATTGGCGAGAACGACCGGGTGCCTTGCCTTCACCGTGCTCGTCGGCAAGGTGCTGGAGGAACGAGGCGTGATCTGCGAAACACTGCTGGCAGTTGAGACAACGGCGTCCATGACGAAACACCTTGAGGAGTTCGACGGCTGTGGGAGGTGGAGAGGGAACGTGAGGAGAAAACACGTCCGAGGGGACACCCAATTTGGTAAAGGTTGACTTCAAGAGGTCTTCGTCGTTATGGTGCAGGTCGAGGCCATGGCGTTCCAAATGTTCATAGAACCCCGAGGCAGGTTGCGCAAACTGACATTCGACGCATATAGCAACCTTGTAAACGTCGTGAACGCGAATTCCCAACCTAGAGAGGAGGCGGTTCGTAACCAGATGGGATTTGGTGGTCGGCTGCGAAGGCGGCTATGACAAAGTCATCAGACGAGAGAATATGATATGACGATAACGGACATACCAGCAATGGTGACCACTCCTTTTTCAAGAGGGTCGAAGATAATACGCTAGTTTCGCGCCAGCCCTCAACAGCTTCTACCAGGTTGGCAGTACGACGCGTACCGCGGGTAACGGGCGGTGGAGAGACCGGCTGGGTGGGCACAAGAGGAACAGCAAAGATATCCCCAACAGAAGGAAGAGATTGAGAAGAAGGGTAAGCAAAGTCTTCGAGATCATCTGAAGGCGGTAAGGATTCGTCCCGCGCTACACGAGGGCCGAACGCGTTGTGAGATTGCTTAGAAGCAGTTGGACGCGACATGATGGACAAAAGCAGGTTGGAGAGGGTGATAACGAAGAAAGTCCAGAGAGATGTTTACAAGTTTACGAGGAGGGAAATTGAAAGGAATGATGGGATGAAAACGAGGCCAGGATCGATGAAGACCGTTAAGAGAGGGGAGGACTCCGACCAGATAGGGTATACTGTACGACGAACTTCCGGAACAATAAATCCGGGTAACCATAGGACGCGTATGCGCCCAGACCAGGAACAAGGAGAGTAAATGCAAATACAGATGTCGGAGTTGACGATGTCGTGCGCGGAAAGGGATGATTGCGATGCCAGGACCCAAACCCCTAGACCAAGGAACCTTCGGAATTCCAAAGGATTATATTGGTATGGGGGGTTGCTGCAAATTTCCAAGGGGATGCAGGTCGGAAAGACGTTTTAATTGACTGGATGGAGACGACAACAATGAGCGTGAGGAGATTGCCCGTTATTTCACCGACGTACCTCGAAGCTATTTCACTGATTGGAACTTATTAATAAATACGAACAACGAGTGGATGGTTTGAAGGGCATATTGCCCTAAAAAGTGTTCGACGTATTTGAATTGTGGAGTCTGCATGATAACGACGCTTATTGAGAAGATATCTTATCTTTCATGACAAATGCGAAGATCGGAATCGTACCTTGATGAAGGACAAGAGATCCAAACAAGAATACCCAGGTAATAGGAGGGTAAAGAGAGCGGACGGGGGTTGAGGTGGAATGGTGCTGTGAGATACATTGCAAGGCTATGGTGTCAAGCGCGCAAAGTCCAACCATCTCGACAGCGTGACAACAGGAGTGATGACCTGTGACGACCTTACAGGCACCGAGAGACAGCGAGAAACCGATCCCAAAATGATATGACGTATGAGATCTTGACACCCGATAAGGCACTACATAGCGGACCGGATTCCGGAGTACCCGAACGAGACGAGACGCAAAAATAGGCGGTACGATTTCGAAGGGAATGAAGCTACAAAAGACGTTTAAGATATGCCAGTGGTGTCTACAGGATCTAAGCCTTAAGGACTCGAATACGCTCGGCATTGAGGCGATAATACTGTATATCGATAATGTGAATGGTATAAACACTGCGAACAAAAGATGTGCTTACCTTGCGAGACATACGACGTCCCTCAAGAACTTGGCAAGTAAGTGTAACATCACACATGATCAACACATTGCGTCGAAGGGGGCGATAAGGGGGAGGGATTAGGTTCCCAAGGTGATCACGGATGTCCTCTTGAATGGGCACTGCTCGGGAGCACGCCCAAATTGCGTCGTCATAATTGGGGACCTTGAAAACGGGAAAGGTTCGGCCCACGTATGCTAAGAAGGGGTAGTACCAGGACGGTGAATGAGATTAAATATGGACATACACCCTGTCGGTTGAACTGGGGCCTCAGAACGATGATTAAAGGCTTGTCGACGGATGCGAAGGCTATTCGTGCCCAAAACGTTCTCAGGTAGCTGCCAAACCGTGAAGAAACGAACAAGGTGAAACTGCAAAGAGGAACGCACCTGCAAAGCGGGAGGGAGGTGCAAGCGAATGGTGTCCATGGCACCATCGATGGTGCTCTGACACGTCCACTCCTCTTGAGTCCACTCCTAAGTGACGATGAATGGAATGGACTGACTACAGGTCTTCCGCCGACGTACCCTGACATCGCGAAACTCATCTTTGATATGGTTTTCGCGAATCTGGGTGAGTAGACCGACTTGCATGTTGAATTGATGTCGAAGACGTTCGGGGGATCCGTCAGGAGTACGAATGAGGAGTACGTCCCTTATAGGGGTGGTATCGGTAATACATAGAGGCTGGAAAGGTGACGGTAAGCTAACCATATAAGATCTGTGAAAGGTTTACCTGTCGAACGGGGTTTTCAAGAAACGCTTGTGACCGTAGATGCTCCACGCCAGATTCGAAGGACTGAACCTCGCCGAATAGGGTGAATACTTGTTCCGTGTGAGTCTGAGACGAGTTGTAATACTTGTAACCAAAAGGCGGGCTGTATCGTTCCCAAAAGTCCCGGCTCAGAACCGCTGACGAGAGCGCGTCAGGTCCTAGAAAATTGATACGGTCATGTAGGGAGGTGAATACTTCTATATTGTCAGAAGTGGAAGTGGAGGTCGACATGGCAGGTGATAGACCTGGCCTTTCGCAAGTGATGGGGAATCCGCTCGACAAGGGTTTGCTTGTTAAGGAACCATCGCATGCAAATTTTAGCGTAAATGTTGTGGCATGCTAGAAATGGTCATCAGCATCTTGTCGAGGGATAAAGGGAGGTGATTTCATAAAGGGTCCATGTGCAAATTCGAGTAGGCACAAGATACGATAGAAGACAACTAAAGATCATTGGCTGTGAAATTCAACGCGACATGGCGCGAGTGACACCACAAATCATTTTTGGAAGATTCGGGCCGGTGTCGACTTTACTTCACCCACCATCGACTACTAACAAGAAAATGCCCTTCCAGACGTTGTGAGTTTGTGTTCAATTTCGGAAGATACTCACCTGATATTGCTATGCAGGAACCCTGACGTTGTCCTCAATATCCTGATGCAATCACATCCTATGGACGCCATCCGCTTCGGAATGACATGTCATTGGCATCACGATCTAGCAACTACGACCATAAAGGCCGAAGTAGATGCGAACAAGATCTTCACCCAATTTTTCGATCCAGAGGAAGCACTCGAATTTCGGGAATTTCTGCGAAAAAGTGGTGGTATTATTTCTGGACGAGCCGCGCTTCAGTTGCTAGAAGGAAAGATCGGGGTGACCACCAACCTTGACCTATATGTTGGGAATGAACATAGATGGAGTCTACGCGACTGGTTGCGTGAGCGATGTTACTGGGGTGTACTCAGTCAGCAGCAAGTACAGGCGTCCCCTTATGGTCATGGGTTTAGCGTGGTGAAAGTGATACGCTTCGAGAGGCACTTCGAGGGATTGACTCGAACGATCCACTGCATGGTGACGGAGGACAGTCCTGTCGAGGCAATTCTTGAGCTCAAATTGAGTAAGTGTTCGGTTAGGTGTACGTGAAACTCGACATGACCTTATACACCAGCGTGCGCCATGAATTTCTTCACCCACGAGTCAGCGTATTCCTTATTCCCCATCGCGACGTTCGACAATCGTAAGGGCTTCTTGGTTGATGCATATACACCGGGAATGGTCGACTTCTACCATGAGTATGAAGCGCTGGGATGGGAGATAGCCATGCCACCCCTCATGGAACAGGATTCTTCAGCACCGAAAGTACGCTACATCGGTGATTCGGAATGCTGGAAGGTCGTCAACATTTTCCCCAAGCTGCCGCCCCTCAACTCTGGACACGACGAGGACCAGAAGGCACCTGTCGAGTTTGTCCATTCCTTCCGAATCATCTATAACCCGGTCACCATGATTGATTATTGTACCTTGTGGGATGGGGTATTACTCCATGCTGGTACTTACGCTCGTGATGATAGGGTTCATGCATTCGTCGAGTACATTGCAGAGGATGCCGGGTGAGTATCTCGACGTTCTCTGCCGTACCAGTACAGATACTGACACTCAGCAGCTCCAAGGAGAGTTGGCAAATCAACTTGAAGAACTTTCTACAGTACAACTTCGGCCAGGGCATAGAAGTGCGGGAGACTGAATGGGAACGGGCCCGGGGATATAGGAGATATATGGGGGTAGCTGGACGTGTGCGCTCATTCGATGAGGAGGATAGTGATGAAAACGCTGAAGACAAACTAGCCATGCGATCGAGGATGGGGTAAATACGAAGAACGAAGGTACCTAGACAAGGGATATAGTGATAAACCGACGACGTGTGTAATGAACGGGAACTCCAGTGGCGTTCTGATCGGGATTTGATAGAGTGGATCAATTTGGTTGTGTTTGCAACGGAAGCTATTGACGTTTCTCCCGCAAATAAGTTAAGCTCGTCGGTGACACCGCTTCCATCAACCCTTTGGACTTCCGAAGGTTCGCAGGAGGCTGGCTGGTTAAATTACAGCAACCAAACTAGAGATTTTCTTAACAAGTCTAGCTCATTGGCCAGGGGTGTCTCGGAGAGCTATCCAAATCTCAGGTAGCTGAACCAGATATACGCCATACATAGGGGTCATCAAATCGTGCTCTATCTATCCAACAGCATCTACTACGAAGGTCGATTGAGGCTATACCAATCACCACGAAACCCCTGACGTTGTCAACATCCTCGGGCGCTAGTCCCAACAGTCGCCAACCACTTCTGCCACTGCTTCTCGGTGATGCCTGCGCAACGGATGGTGCTACTTTGAGGATTGGCTATAATTTCCTGTGCCAAAGGCGTGGTGATACAAGATGTGTGGCGATATTCCTGCTTTGAGGGTCACTTCAAGTGGACACGACCGCCGATTGTTGACTTACAAAACTTCCAGGATCGCTTCCAGCAGGCCCAGCGGACATCTCATACACCAGCTCGCCGTTTTTAAAACGGGAATCGTCGAAACCTACGGTCTATCAGGACCAATGGATGGAAAGGCGTGTTGTTACTCGTACCTGCTGACCCGACGTGGGACAAGGACCCGCAGAAATGGTCCCTGTCCTTCTCCCAGCCACGTTCACAGGGAAATACCCTGTGGTTTGCGCCGCGGATATTTTGTGCGCGCGCGTCGTCCAGTAAAAACTGGCTTAAAGCCCAATCTCTGGTGCGATCGCACCGTTCCCTGATGGAGGAATCACCACTTCGTAAAACGCCAGCTGCGCTCAACATGTTGGCAGACTATGAAGCAGTCAGTATGCCTACCCTCTCCGATGGTTAGGGATCCTCACCGAGGTTGATCCCGGGCCTAGGAGGTGTCTTTCGACACTCATGATGCTGGACGTCACGGAGTACCTTTCGTCCTCGACTCCGTCCATGGAGAAGTCTTTGTCCTGTAGGCCATTTATCACCATTGGGCTATATGATCTGCCGGGGATGGCTACTCTTACCTCGGCATCTTGGAGCTGGGCTACATTTTCCGAGACTGGAGTTCCTGCTAAAACAGCGTGCGGGTTACCTCTGCTATAATCGACGAGAGCCATCCGTTCTGATGCCTGTGCACGTCATGCAAAGGTCGGGTCTCCGGGCGCAATAAAAAGTGGAAGACTCACGGATAAAGAGACCTGAGTAAATGTTGGATTCAGTGAGAGCGAGTCGACCTCTTGGAGGAATCGTTCGTATGAGAAGGCTTGTGGTGTCTTCGACGACATCGGACGACGAATGCCTGGACTTTGTTGAAGGTATGTTAAGTTCCAAATTTGTCTTTCTTTTTCATAAGTTCCAGCTTACCATCGCGCCAGGTTGATCCCACATATCAGGTTTCCACGTCAAAGTCATTTGCAAATTCTTAAATAGCTCGGAGAACAAAGCAGTTGTTGATCATCAGATCGTTATGAGAGGTCCAGGTTGAGGTACGAAATTTCGAATTCGCATTGCCCAAGAGCTCCAGGTCCAATCAAGGACTGGAAATCTCGAGTGACGAACTCTTGGCCCATAAGTTACGCCACATCCATTGAGAAGGAGGGGCCGGTCCATTTGTATCCAGATATTGTCCGTTGTTCGCTGGATCTAAACCTAAAAGCATCTAGGCATGTCGTCTAGCTACCGGTAAAACTCTGATCAGGCCTGATTGATGGTCACAGCATTTTCGCCGACATTGTTGAGAACCGATCTGACAAGGGTGAAATCCCTCAAATCGTCTTTTTGGTCATGGCGGCTTGTCGGCCAATCGATCTAATTTCTGAATGTGGTAGTTTGTCGACAGGTTGAACTACGTTTAAGTCACGATTTTCGTTTGAGACGGTTTAACGTTCGTATCTTCCTCTGCGCAAACGCTACCGCAGTCAATGCCTCCAGCTTCACGCTGTAAAATCCCTGGTACTGGCACCTTCAGGCTGTCGTTGCCGCCTGCTAGTGTCGAACCCGTTCAAGGCGTTCCGTTCGACTCTGGACATGGAGAATCTTTGTGTACCGATACTGGGGTCAGCAAAGCCCTTCATCCCGCTGGGTCCACGGCGAATAATCCGGATTGCGGGTCTTCTCCCTCTATCACTCCACTCGACTCTGGACGTGGACCAGGAGAGTCTTCGTCTACAGATACTGGGGTCAACCAAACCCTTCTACCCGCTGGGTCCATGGCAAGTAATGCTGATATTGGCTCTTCTCCGTCTATCGTAACCTCTGTAATTCAAGAAGAAGAGTTAGAGGGTCCGATACTGGTGGGTGTCACTCTGATCATTTCAAACCAAGTCTGAAGGATGCCTAGCCGTCATCTTTGACGGTGCCTATACCTAGAGACCCAGAGTGGTTCTCGAACGAACTTCTGACTGCACTGGGTCTACTGATCCATCTGAGGTTGCGTGTCTTCGTCTGCGTCAACTGCCGACAAGCGTGGGTTCCAGATCGACTCGTACGCCATGTTAAAACCCACAAGTTGGCGGTTTCCCCCAAAGAAGAATCCCAACTCAAAGGCCTTGTGGACACTTACCATATTCACGAGGACAAGGATTTCGACTATCCTCCCCGCACCGACCCTCCAATCGACATACTTGTAGTACACAAGGAAGGTTACCGTTGCGCAGTGTGCCCAAGAGCTTTCCTGACCTTCAATACGTTTCGCAAACACTGGAGTGACGAGCACGCGGCGGATCACGCTCAAACTCCAGTAGATCAGAGGGCGAAAATTGGGGCTGTTCAAGGCCTCTTTGGGAATACGGGGTTCTTTGGGGTCAATGTCCAAACTACACGTACAAGCACGCCGGCATTTAGGCTCTATCTAGAGGAGAAGGCTTCCCAGCTCCCACCTGCACCGACGATACCAGCAGCACAGCAGGAGTGGCCTCCCCTCGTTGTTGCTACCGGGTGGCCCCATGTTTTGGAACCATACTTTGGGACAATCGGAAGTAAGCGCCGTGGCGCTCTACGGTCGCTCATTCATCCAAAGCCGGACGAGTGGGCCCCCATAAAGGACGCTGTTGTGTTGTACATGACCCACATCAGCAAGCTTGCTGAGAAGACGCTGCTTGGGATTCGCTATCTCCTTGAAGATTGTCCCCGGTAAGTTTGTGCGTCCGTGGTTGGTGTTTTCTCTCACAATTCTCTAGTCAGGAAGATACCAAGCCTTGGAAGTACCTCGTGAACGAATCCACCATCGATAATTATTCGCGTACGGCAGCAAGCCTACTTTTCTCGATTGCTACGACCCTCGATTCCAACCACCCTTCCGAATACAAATTTCCTCTTAGCAGCAAATCCAAAGCTGCGTTTCGAAGGCTAAAATCTACGTGGAAGAGCACAAAGGAAATCCCAATGGACGTCATTCACCGGGCACTCGCCTCGCTGTTGCTCGTCGAATATCGGGATAAACCAACGTTTGACGATAAATGGGAAGATCCTGTGGAGCACTGGTTGGCTGCGTACGCACTTAGTGCGAGTGGAAACTTCATCAAGGCGTCCGAGTTCACACAAGTGTTGGCCAGACTTGAGTATCATTGTCGATCGGTCGTTTTGTACGAGGCAGTGCAGCGCAGAAATGAGACAAAGGAACCAAAGGAACCATTGACGAGGTTCGTTTGTCCCTTTATCATTCTATAATTTCCTGACTTATTTCTGATTCAGCTGCGTACTGCAAATTGCGACGAAGAACTTATCCCTCCAGGCAATGGACAGCACCTTCAACACCGTCATGGACTATTCACGTTTTGCTTGGTCGTTGGTGTACGGCGAGAATAAAGATGGTGACATGTTGGTTTCGGACGACCGCATGACCTATACGTACCAAGACCTCACGCTCCACCTGCCCACCTTGCGTGCTGGCTTGCGCCTTGTGCTCGATGAACTCAAAAGCGAGATGGCCAAGCTTCGCCAGAACGTCGATCTAGACGTCAGTGTGCCGGACAATGCGGTCGACGATATGAGCAACACCAACTACGGCTATTGTTGGATGGATCAGGGGACGTACGGAAATCCAGATGCCTTGATGAGAGTCCTTCTTCGGGATGAGAGTTTGTGCTTCGTCACAGCGGATAACAAACTTGTCTGGCGTCCAGGCCCCGTAATGGAACTCCTGGATAAGCTTGCACATATCAACCGTCTACTCCAATTTCTTTTGCATATAGTCCCTGGACAACCCACGCGCGGAACTGAAGCAGTCGACTTCCGCATTCGCAACGGCATACGACGTCGAAATATTTATCGGGCGCTCTTGGCCACATGGCTGATCACAATCAGGACCAAGACGGAACACATTTCAGGTCGTGAATCCTATATTCCACGCAAAATGCCTCTTGAGGTGGCAGAACCCTTCCACGAGTATGTGCTCGTGTACCACGCGATTGCAGAGTTTCTGGCGTCTGTCCTGTGGGGTGAAGAAGCTTCAAAAACGTATCACGAATATCTGTGGGTCAGGAATGGCCAACGGGTAACGGGGGCACAATACAGCCAGACGTTAGGGGACATATCTGCAAAATACATTGGTGTCCGTCTGACCGTGGGTCCCCTGCGCCATTTCTCCGTCTCATTGACACGCGAGATCCTCAAGAGAGAAGCATTAATTGACCTTGACGAAGAAGAGGATACGTTTGCGGCCCAACGGGGACATAGCCGGGCAGTTGAAGTGAAACATTATGCTGTCGAGAAGGGAGCTTTAAGTCTGTTGACATCAAACGACTTTCGTCGTTTCGGGAATGCCTCAATCGAATGGCATGGACTTCTGATGATGGTTTCCACCCCAGCTCCCACCATTCCTGTCGGGGATCGTGATGTCTTACGGTCTTTCTCCGAGACTGTTTTGGGCTCGACGTCGAGAGAAGGTATGTCCTCTGCTTAGGTGTTGGACACAGCTCGGATTCACCGTACTTTCTTTAGGTGTTCCTCGTTATGACTCGCAAGAATTGGAGAAGGTTTTCGTGTCGGCTATGAGTACTGTGATTCAGCACTGTTTAGCTGATTCAGAGGTGCGCGTCAAGGATTACGTTGCACGAGGTCTTGTAGAAGGTTTCCACAAGTACGTGGCGCAGCATATTCTCGTCCACGCCAAACTGACATCTTGTTGAGATTGGGTCTATTGTCATCTCCGCCGACATCTCTCACAACGTCTACAGGAATTCTGGGTGTCAACGCCTCAACTCCTGCATCGTCATCGAATCTCTCTGGCTTGTTACGAGATCGAATATCTACTCCTTCCTCCGTCTCTGCCTCCTCTTCGATCCCGTCGAAGGCAGCTGTGGCCACTCCTGAGGTTGTGTCGTCGACGGTTGCTTCTGAGACGTTATGCAACACGTCATCTATTGTTGATATTCCCCCTGGAGGGTTGGCCAACGAAATCCCGGACCCTTCATTGGCTTCACACCAGTCACCACAAGAGGCTTCAAGCCAGCCCCCCAATGCAGACGCCGTCAAGGACACAGATTTCGCGATGGTGACATCACCCGTGTCCGAGTGTGAACTACTCTTGTGGATGATGAACGGTGGTAGGGGTGATGTAGCATTCCGAAGTGAAATGCAGAGGTCGATTGTGGAAGACGCAGTCCGTGGAGTTGAAAGTTTCCTCGCGATCATGCCTACGGGCTCTGGAAAGAGTTATGCTTTCTTCCTTCCAGCCTTGAAGGAGGACCCTGGATATACCGTTGTAGTCCTTCCCCAAATTTCCCTCGTCCATGATCTTGAGAGACGAGCCTTGACTCTCCCTATGTTGGATGACCCACACATCTGGACAGCAGAGGACAACGACCCGGGGAATGCTTCGTTGGTCCTGACCTCACTCGAGTCTGTTACGAGTGAGAGGTTCAAACAGTGAGTAGATCTGGTCTGATCTGTGGGTAACATTTGACGTATCTTTAGTTTTTTGAACCAAAATGCAAAGCGTGTCAAGCGTATCGTGTTTGACGAAGCACATCAGATTATCACCGAGGCCGATTTTCGTCATGAGTTCAACAACATCAAGAAGCTGACCGAATTTCCAGTTCAAAAGATCTATCTCACCGCGACACTCCCCCCCAGGGACCTTCCGAGTTTCTGTTTTGCGACTGGTCATAAACGCTGCCTCAAAATGCACAGAATGTCGACGGACCGTCCTAACATCGCATACCATGTGTTAGAGGTTCCAAAGGGGCCCAGGACACCACCAGTCGCGCAAATAATCCTCCAGTTGGTCAAGAAACTTTCGACAGACATGGGGAAGGCGGAACGTGGCATCATTTTCGTCCGTTCGCGTGACGTGGCAGACTGGTATGCCAATCAAGTCCCATGTCCAAGGTATCACTCCGGTCTCGACGACACCGAGCGACGTAAAGAAGAAGAGGAATGGCGGTGGGGGAAAAGTCGATGGATAGCAGCAACACCTGGCTTTGCGCACGGAGTCGACTATCATTCTGTCCGATATGCGATCCAGGACGGTCTCCCTTTCAAGGTATCCGATTACGTGCAAGGATTAGGTCGGTTAGGAAGAGGGCTAGGGGTTGGCGATTCCGTCGTGGTTCATGACGGTCTCAAACGTGCTGCTTTCGAGAAGCCATTGTTCACACATCATCTCCCCGAGCTTGACAATATTCTGGGCTCCAGGTACTGTCGTCGGGCTCTTATCACCGCACTCATGGACGGGGAACCAACCAGCTGTGATGCATCTAAGCATCGGCCTTGCGATAATTGCCATCCGCAGAGCAATATGTCAGTCTTGCTACGTTCACTGGTTACGTCTGGTGGAGACGACCGAAGCACGAACAGCAAAGCAGAGACGGGATGGAAAGATGGGGACACCAACAATTTGAAGCGAAAGGCGGAGGACGACTGTTCAGAACAACCAGCTCAACGTCCTTTCCAGAGAGACGTACCCAGAACCGTTGAAAGGAACGGTTCAGTTATTCAAACACAAGCGAGTTCGTCTTCCGGGTTTCGGACTGGTGCCAACTCCCGGTCAGGTTCATCCTCCTCGAGTCGATTTGCAGAGGGGGGATCGATTTCGGTGAACATTGATGCGGCAATGTATTCCATCTCGTCGAGGAACAAGAGGGACATAGCAGATCGGCTGTCAACCATATTGGATCTCTTGGCTGGCGAATGTATTGTCTGTTTGATCTGGTACAGTGCAAAGGTGAAGAAAACGGATGATCACCAGTTCTTCACATCATGCCGGCAGGATTCCGAACCAGCCGACAACGACATGGGTTGGCGTCATCTCAAGAAGAAGATCACCCTTCCCAAATCGCACTATTGCTACTCCTGCGGCTTCCCTGCTCGGACGTACCGCCCTGATTCGCATCCTGATCAAGTTGGAGCACAGCATTGTCCTTTCAAGGATTATGTGGTAGCTTTCATTTGGTTTGCGTGCACAAGGCCTGGGATATGGTCAGAGGTTCAAGCAGCGTGGTCTGCACCAACGACGGACAACCTACAGGTGCTGGGTGAATGGCTGGGCACTCAAACTGACGACGACCACTTCTGCCACTCTGTCGAACTCTTTGTCTGGATGTGGGATCGCTATATAGCAGGACCACAAGGAAAATAGTCATCAAGCGAACAACTTGCGTTCTTGGAAGATGTTTGCTTGTCAAGTAAGTTTATTCCCTCATTTATTCCTATCCCCTTGTGTCCGTCGCTATCCATATCCTTTATATCTCGATGCGTGCCTGTGGTATTACATACCCATTCTGTTGAATGTCCCTCCCCTTTTCTTTTCCTGCTACGCACCATTCTCTGTTATGTCCTCGACAGATAAACCTTCGGTAGAAATACCACTATATGTACTTACAGTACCACATCATACCAATACCAGCTTATCCTCTGTCAAACACTCATCCTCGAGCTCTGTGAACTAGGCTCCCAGTCGTCGTTTAAAAGAGTACAGGTAAAGACTCTTGACCGTGATTTCCTTCTCACGAAATTTGCGTTTGGGATCTTTTATGTCGGAAAATCACGTTTATTTTGTACGCGGGCGTACGGAGAAGGTTTACGTGCTACTTGTACGAGGAGGTAGTGTTTATTGTACACGATGACAAGACAAGCTAACGAGTGAAAAAATACAGAGCGTTCGAGAAACAGGGTTGAATAACGTCCAGGAGGTCGTAACGTCGCATCACGGCAGTGGGTTTGACCGCAGGAAGTCGGAACTGAATCGTTCGTTGGCCTTCATGACGGCCTTGAGTTGGGTACGTGACCTCTTGATGTTGCTCTTCCAGCTTTCCGCGGTACGAAGCGTTGCGATGCCGTTGCGAATGTCTTTGAGGCGGTTCTGGAACCATGCCTCACATTCCCCAGTCCAGTACCCCGGCCAAATCCCTCCATACTCCCATGTATTCGGCTTCGGCCACCAGGAGCGGTGGGCAGTGTTTCCACCCCATGTATCTGGTAAGATTGACAAATAAGTAATGAAACGAACGTGCAGAGATGTTGACGTACCACCGTTGAAGACTTGATAAACACCACAAACCATATTCACTTCATGCTCTTTCAGTTCGACGTCGAACCAACGGTCCTTGCCAATCGAATAAGTGGCGTGGTTTTCTTGGGTAAGGACAGGTTTACGCATTGCCAGTGCAACAGCATCTTCAACGCTACCGAGAGATTCAACAGCTAACCTCCACACGATTCCACCCATCTTGATCGACGCCAACGCCACCCTATCCCGAATGAGCTCATCCCGCTTCTGCTCATACAGAAGGTATTCGCCTTGCGTTGGCACGTAGTGCGATAGTCGAAAACCCAGTGAGATCACCGGTTCATAACGGTCAATTGACCTGTCTTGTGGCCGGAGTGGGTTGAGCGCAATAAATGATTGGCCCGTCGAGACGAAGTGACGAATTATATCTGCATTGGTTGGTCCCAGCGCCAAACGAACGCATTCCATAACGGGAGCAGCATTCAGGAACGCTAGACGTAGCGTATCATGCCGACTCTTTGGGAGGACAGTCCACATCCGCACTGATTCCGTACTTCCGTTGCAATGAGTGATATCAAAGGTTTTCGACGACACGTCGATGACATTGCACATTTTGGAACGTCGTGGGTTGAGGGTGTGGAGATCCCATAGTTCAGCGCCAGGTTGGATGTTCCTGTCCGAGCTTGCAGCAAAGAGTTGGTCGAGGAAAATCCAGATCGGTTGGAGGAACGGTAGAGGTATGTCGTTTTGGTGACAACCAAGTATTTTTGTCACGTCAAGTAGACCCAACAGGTGTTGAGGTGGTTGGGGAAATACGTCGTAAAGAACGAAGCCGTACCGCCGTTTGACTTCTTGAACCAGGTCTCCTAGTGGAACAACGGCTGCGACGAGTTCAACGTCACTAGCGTACATTTGTTCAAAGTCTTGGCCAATGAATTCACCTCCAGCTCTGACGTCCATGGCATGCGACGTTTCCCGGAGCCTCGCGGGTGTGGTAGCTACAGCTCCGCAGACCTCACCATCTTCCGAATCTTCAGGTACGACAAACGGTTGCAAGTACACAGGTTCCTCGTCCTGACTTTCAGTCCCCTCCGGTGTTCCTTCATCGGGACTGGGTGCCAACGGTTCACAGAGATCCCACTGATTCCAAATGGGATCATATAACCGCTGACCGGGCTGATAAACAGACCAACGACGGTTGATCTCGCCCCTTGGAACGAATTCGCGTTGCCACTTTCCATCTTTCAGCAGCCATTCATAGACGCTGGGCGCTTTCGATGTTCGGTCAGGTAGTGTCGCTGATTCCACGCGGGCAAGCCTAGTGACCCTTTGTTCCGGACTTTCGTTGGCGATGATTGCGGCATTGTGGATAGCTCTCCGCTCGAAAAAGGCCTTCCAAGGTTCTGAAGAGAGCTGTTGATCGGGTATGTTGAGCATAGGGGTGATTGTGCTCGTGGAGGGAGGGGAGGTTGAAATTGTTGTTATAGGGGATGATGTGACAGGGAAAATGGACGCCAACGGAGAAGAAGAACGACTGAGTGTGGTTTGAGCTGCGTGATTCAACAGATTTGATTGTATGATTGGGTGGAGCTGCAAGTTCCACCCTGTGGACTGGTCGAATGTCCCGTTGATGGACCAAAGGGCAAGTGACGATTTGACTGGAAAAAGGTGTTCTTGGGATATGAGAAGTTCCCGTGATTTGGTTATGAAGAGCTCCAAGTCGTCTGTGCGGGGAAGGTGAATATAAACTTGAGAATTGGGTTTGATCCATTGCGCGGGTTGTCGTAGACCTGCGGTTCCAGCAAGAAGCCAGATGGGCGAATGCATAGAGAATGAATAGATGTATTTGTGCCACTCGGTGGTACCTATGTTGACGATGCTACCCATGACAGGTTCCGAAGAGAGCGATCGACGAAACTCTTCGACCCATGCCGGTGAGAATTCCTGACTCTTATTCAACAGCGTTTCCTCCCACCGAGAGTTCAACGCCATGACCATACGACAAACACCTGCAAGTTCCCTAAAAGCCTCTCGAGAGTTCATGGCGCAATGACGTGCCCACTCTTCTTTGGAATGACGCCGGGTGTACCCATAAGAGCTTGGAAGTCTTGGATTGAACGCGTAAGGATAGAGTCTTTCCCCGGAAATGACTTTGTAGACCCAGACTAGCGCATTCTCCAGTCGACGCCAACTCTCCAGAACGGGCTCACTGAGCGCCCAACCAAACGGGACTTTTGTAATGGGAATTTGTGCCCGTTTGAAGGCAAGGCGCCCAAAAAGGGGTCCGATAAAGAGATTGCCGGTGGGGATGAACGCAAAATGGGCGTGTGCGTCTTTCAACCACGTAAGTTTGCCATAGCGGCTCGGGGGATAATCCTCCCAAGTTTCGTCCGCGTCGTAGGTATGCACATTGTAGGGTAAATCTTTTGGGGAGAAGGATAGACCGTGCCTCTTATAGAATACAGCTTCTCGGACGCCTTCCGACGTTTCGATGAGCCGCAGATGGAAGGTAAAGTTATCACTGAGGACAGAGGTGCGTTATCAACGGATTATCATGAAGATCTAGTTTGGGTCATACTTACGGTTCTGTTGGGAGGCGGGGAAGACCAGGGTTGGACATTTTTCACGGTGAGTAGGGGTTTCGGTTATACGTCCTTGCGATCGTTCAGCGTATCAGAACTTTCGGAATTCCAAAAGGATGAGATACGCGTTCGAAAAGGGGTTTGAATGGAAGGGCGGTGAGACCGTTTGACCGTATAAGCACTTTCGGATGAGATGCACGTCAAAAAGGGGGTTTGAGTCCGTTGTGAATGAACGTTGATGAAGAACGCCGAAGAGAAGGCGAATGAGACCGTTCGACCGTATCAGGACTTTCGGAATTCCAAAAGGGTGAGATACGCGTCGGGGAAGGGAGTTGGATGTTGGGGTGATGAAGAGATTAGATGAAAATGTGATCCGTCAATTAAGGTTGAATTGCTTGGTAGTGTTTGCCAAGGGCTTCCCCTCGATGGAGGCAAACTGATTTGCCTCCGCTGATGTGGTCTTATCTCGGTGCCTGTCCGCTTAACTCGGCGACGTACTTGCGTTCGTATATCCCTTTGGAATTCCGAAGGTCCTTTGGTGCAAGGCTTCTCGTCTCATATATGTCTAAGCTCTGGCCACGGGACCTGCCCCATATATCCGAAGGTTCGGTGGTAACGAGGGAGTAGGCGTCGAATCCTTCACGTTTAGACCGTCTCCCGATCCACGAGAGGTCCGTTGGAAGTGGAAAGTCTTCGCGATTACCGGGATCGCAATGACAAGAACGATCATGGCTGAATGCTACCTGGTTGACTCCTAACACCCCTCATCTAATTCTGCCCTATCGATTTCAGGCGGAAAAGGTATGAATAACACGGTGTAAGTATTCTTGGTCTGGCTATACGTTTACATCGCACTATTGCATGACATATCCCATCCAGCTGCCATAACCTTCAAGACTAACTACCAAGAGGAGGTCAATCGCGGCTGAAAGTATGTCATATGTTCAGACTGATGGTTCCGACTAATCTTTGCATTAGATACACATCGCATCGTCTTTGTTGAAGGACGTGGGGTATAAATGTCAACTGGTAATTTCGTTGACGAGGCAAGGGAGATCGAAGTGGTACGCCCTATGTCATTCTTCGTTTCTGTTTCTGATCTTTATTCCAGCTAACATACGTCGGGTTCACGACTTCGGTCAGCCGGGTCCAGCTCCAGTATTTGCTTCGGTGCCCGTTATTTAGTTGATCGTTAGGTGTACTTTTGTGTTGGCTCCTTCGTCCGACATATCAACTTGCTAATTTTGAATTGGGTTCCGAATCGATCCAAGGAATACTGGTCCCATTGATGAAACTACCGGTCAGGCGGTCTCAGGAAGGTTGGAGGTCATCGAACAATACATTTTTCTGTCACTATTCCTATCGTACACATAACGTACTGAAGACAGAACACGGCAATCACGATACTACGAACTTTCAAGATGCATCAGCCGAAACGTACATGCGCTAGTGGGTCCGCCTCAAATCAATCGTTGGTGGGGTAAATGTGTCGAAACCTTCTATTGGAATGCCGCGTCATTAGGGATGTTTGAACGGTGGATATCGGTCACTTACCGTATTTTGGATTGGCGTTCTACGATTGGAATCTTGTAACGACCACCGTTGAACACAGCTGTGGCAATAGGGTAACCGTCGACAGACCCTGCACATTCGGTGTTACAATCCTCGCAAACATCCACCCCATAGACGTATTCCTCCGGTTTGGTATCCAAATCAGTAGGTGCCTTCGGTGCGCGGTACCACTTTGGGACTTCGATCCTCCAAACCGGATAGTTCTCACATTCCCCGCGTACGCACTTGTCGCTGTACTTAGTTTCAACAGCAGCCCAGAACGCAATGCCATCGCTACTTCGGACCTGGCGATAGACGCCGCCCAAGTCCAACAAGGGCGTCCCAGCACGCTGCATAACTGATTAACTGTTATGGATAACAAAGACCTCAATCCACCTACGTCAGGTTCCACCGCTTTGCCGTGAAACCAACAGGCGTCAAGCAGCAATTGCTGAGAACAAAGGAGGCGGTCAGATCGTGTAGAAGCATGATAATATAGAAGCCCTCACAAGGTTTCTCGAGGTGTGGTTGTTCACTCTGGCTTCTTGGACGGGCATTGTTTTTTTTTTCGAAATGAAGGGGTTGGCGTGAACGCTGAGAAACACAGCCAGAGGCAGAAGGACACCCCCCACTGGATTATATACTTATGACCACGTAAAAGATGACACAACCAGCTGAAGACTGACTCAGAGCCAGTCGGTGGGATTCCGTTTCGAACTCGTAAATACTATGCGCAATCGAACCAACCTAGTTCGTACCGTGATTTCGAATTCCTGTCGGATTTCC
Source organism: Pluteus cervinus (assembly GCA_004369065.1). NCBI lineage: Eukaryota > Fungi > Basidiomycota > Agaricomycetes > Agaricales > Pluteaceae > Pluteus > Pluteus cervinus. The sequence continues at coordinate 18,824 of ML208738.1, forward strand.
TGCGGAGCCCCACTTTCGTAAACCGGGGAAACATCGTAGAGCTATGATTCGAGGATGTTCGTACTTGCAGGCGGAGAATCGCGATTGGTGCTGACGCGTGCCCGAATCCCATTGTAATCGCCGTCGAGCACAACCCTCCGTTTGTGCTGTTCGATCTGTGACATGTGTTACAAGATTGTGTTCAAACTGCCTTATTGGGGGCTTTTACAGACCGTGTAAGGCTTTCGGTCTGTATTCGAAAACCAGTCCGACGCACACTACGAATTGTACGGTAGTTATACTGTATGTATTTATTTTTATGATAGCACGATGGGTTGGTGCATGAATGCGACGTTCTGAGCCCCTCCCCGATGTGTCCACAACCGGGCTGTTTATATCCGTCAGAGTTTCTCACCACCTCTCGTTTGGCGTAGAATTACCGGCATACCGTCTAACTACCTCAGATCTCGCCACTTCGTCTCCCTGGGGGCTCAGAGCCTCAAGCTTCAGGTTTAAGTAGCATGCAACAAGTATATAATTTACCGATTGACATACTACAAGAGCAGTCTGATAATTATTCTACCACATCCAATATATAACCTTCGCATCAAAGCCTCCCCAAATTCATTAAGTCCCAGAGGCCTAGACACGACTCCAGCACCGCGTGTGACACGGTTCATGTTCAACAAATAGTCCAAGGGGGAGAGGGACAACTAACGAAGGGATTAGCATAGGAAAAACAGAAGGAATTAGAGGAACGAATCGATGTACCTTCGAAGATTGTCACTCTCCGCTCAGATTTGCCCTGCTTTTGGATGGGCGCTGGTCTTCTCTGATGGCGTTCCTATGGCGGTCGTTGTCACTGAGGTCACTGTCAGAATAAAGGACCACGGAAAATACAAGATAAACATACTTTTGACCGGCAGGTGTTGGTGTTGCTGTCGGTGGTGATTGTGTGTGGTGGTGTCAGTATACCAGCAAGCGTCGCACCAACGCCGCACATGACGACGTTGGGACTGGGAAGGATTGTGGCTAAGAAAAAAGAAAGGATTCATTAGTACGGCCCCACGGAGTATAAAGAATTCAAACACGTATATCTACCTTTTACCACATCCGAACCGGGGCCCTACACGCAGTCGATGACATTCTTGAGGTCTTCGAACACCAGAAGCCGTTGGTGATGGTGAAGGTGTTGCTGGTCGTTGACGGTTTGACACCGCCATTGGGCGGTCGTGTATCTAATCAAAACCTAAAAATGACCGTTCGGTCGTGGTGGTGTTAGCGGTGCCAAATAGAGTCATGCCAACATCGTCTACGACGACGCTGGCACTCGAGAAGGGGTGGTGGTTGGTTAAGGCTAGGGAAAAAACAAAGATTTCGTTAGTAAAGGTTTTACGCGTAAGAGTTTGGAATCAGAGCGCATATACTCACCTTTTATCTTCCAGAAATTGATTCCGCCATCTAACAAACTGTCGCCTGGCATCCAGTCGATACGCCACCGTTCAACCACATTTGGTGGCGGAGTTGATGTGCATGCGTCTGCAGCCAATGGCAGTCGTACCGTTGGTGTCCCCCAGACCCTTCGTTCGTTCCATCTGTCCCGTCCCTCTGTCCGTATTTGGCTTTCAGCAGCGTTGGTGATTAAAACACGCTGGCAGGTAGTGCCGTCGTCGTCGTCGTATACCTAGGTACAATTGGAATTAGCTGCCACAGATCTCACCGATAAATGAACCAAAACGAATGAAGAAACCTTTAAACCAACGTTTCCCATAGAAAAACCCTCTACGGTACTCGTTCTTCCATCTACACCTCATGCATGACCTCCCTCTACATTGTTCACACCGCCCGAAGAGGGTTGGGACCCCGTTGTCCTGAGCCGTAATCATAAGAAGATGACCATTGGGTCATCATGGTGGTTGCGGTGACCTTGGCGGCGGCGGCGGACCTGTTCCAGCATCGTTTATGACGACATCGGAAAGGAGGGGGTGGGTGGGAGCTAAGAGGTAAAGTGCTTGTTAGTACAAGTTCAAACGAATTGAAGAAGATATACACATACCGAATCCACCGCATATATGCACTCAGCATACCTCCTGGATTACGACAACTACCAATCGTAGTCGTGTTCTTGATTTTGACGGTAAGAGTGGGTCAGAAGTGTAGCTAGCCAGTGAGTTAGGACAACACGACCAAAAAGAAATGAAACGGATATACCAACCTTAAACGAAACCGTCTTCAACGGTTCGTACGAGTGTGACAGAATTGTAAGAGGTATCGAAGAAAATTGACGTCGGGATGTTTGGAGCGAGGAAGAGGGTTGGTGGGAGCTAAGCAAAACCAAACAGTCTGTTTGTATGATTTAAAATGAATCGAAACAGATACACTTACCGAATCCAGCGTATATGCATGCCCTAGCGTACCTCCCGGGTGTGAGTCCCCTCTGCCCGTTGGGTGTGCTTGCTAGTAGGTAGTGCGACATCGAAGACTGGTGCGTTGTCTTAATGGACTGAGACTGTCGTTGGGGGTGGGTGACGGCTAAGACGAATGAATAGAACATTAGTCGGGAGATACAGGGAGAAAAAAGAGAGCTGAAGCGCATATACACACCTTTTACCTCCAAAGATCAACGCTCCGCACTAAAAAGGTCTGTTCCCGCATGCGACGTTTTGGTCCCAGTCGATGCGGTCGTTCGACAACGGGGAAGGGGAAGGTGTCACCGTCGTTGGGTGGTGGCCATGTCGTAGCAGGCTAAAAATGATCTAAAAGCAAAGAGAAAGGTTAGTATATGTCACCGCTATGTAGAAATGTGATTACTTACCTTGAATTCACCTGTATCAGGTGTAAATTGTCGAGGCGGTGGTGTAAAGTCACCCCAGCTCAACAGAAGCCTGAACGATTCGTAAGTGGGTGGTTTTGTGTAGGCGTATGCATATAACTTACCAAATGACCCATCGCAGTCGTTTAGACGTGGAAGAGACGGGAGGACAGAGGGGAGGACGGGGGAAGGGGACTTAGAGGGAGAAAGACAAAGGCCGAGTCAACCGGCTCCACGTGCCCTGACACAGCCACCTGTCAGATCGGAATAGAGTTTCCGATCGGGTGACTGTGCCGGACTCCGGAGTTCCTTCCCGCCCTTTCCCCACTTCTCGTCATCTCCCTTGTTGACGAGGGTTCTCCTATGAATTGACCAACACCTGGTAAGTTCGGACAACCTTCCTCCCTAAACCCACCCCACATGCCGTTCGACTGCGTGAAATGCGAGAGGTCGTTTCCAGCACCCAACGAGCAATTGGGGTGCGGAGCAGAACCATAGAAGCCTTTCGTGGTTCTGCAGCCCACCCCAATTGCTCACGGTGTGGGAAAGGTTTCATACCATCATGGATGTGAAAGATTATGGCACAGCACGAGAGCACAAAGGTAGCGGTAGACGTGCTAGATAGCACGAGCCTCGAAGGCTAGTAATCAAGTAGAGAACTTGTTGTTATTGTGTTCTATCTACCTAGCTTTTATACTCGACGGTAGGTACAAGAATAAATGGTAAGCATATGGTGCACGACAGAGAGAGAGAGAAATACACCTCGTATAGGTGTATCTTGGTAAGACAAGTACATATAGATAGTACATGTATCAGTAATCACTAGATACTGGAATAG
>ML208739.1:10442-22440 GCA_004369065.1 Pluteus cervinus
ACATGGGATGAACCCGAGGACCCGGAATGGGCATCTAATACCCTTCGGTTCAATGCTGGATGTGCCAATTCAGATGCTAGTGGCAGCCCACAACCGTACATCACTTTTCACCTCACAATCTCTGGGCCTACCCCACTTGCTTGGAGAGAGATGCCAACGACTGAGATTTCGTTACTCCCTATTTCCCTCGCGACCTCGCTCACGACGAACTTTGATGTCAACCAGGAAGGTTGGAAGATCCTATCAGACAGGTCTCCTCACCTCCGGGAAATCGAGGTGTCAAGACTCGCGATTCCGCCGTTTTTGTTGGCATTGGGAGCTGGTGATATCGACGACCTCGATCCGAACGAGGAATGGAGAGGCTTGGCCGGCTACTTGGGTGGGATGGAAGCAGTGGCGAGCGGAGTGGGACACCCAGAGTATGACACGATTGAGCGTGATGTAGGGAGCCATCCGCTCTTTACGTCGCTGACGTCGATTTATTTGAACGGCATGCCGCAAGTTCATATAGTCAAAGAAGATGTCGTCAATGCGCTGAGCGTACGCTGCATCAAAGGACTTCCCATCGAAACAATTAGATTGAGTAACTGGTCTGGGGATGATGAACTCTTGTTCGATTTGAAGGGTTTGGTTCGCGTCGTGGACTATACAAACCCAAATCAAGGTTGGGACTCGTATTAAACATTAGATTATGGATGTGGATTCAGATTTTTGGGTAGATTTCACAATAAATTTATGGGAAACGTAGGGTTGACGCTTAAGGTCGAGGAATTGTTAGCGTTGCCCGATTACCCTCAAGATTTCGGGTGTTGGCAAGAGAGGACGATATTTCGGCAGAAGGGCGTGAGAACGGCATCCTTGTTCGAGACTCTCTATTTGCCACTGCCTTGGAAACCAAACAAATTATCCTCATTTTTCACCTTCATGTCGACTGGAGTCTTGGAGGCTCGCAAGTCGCCAGCGTTTCAACCCGGGTATCCTTTCGACGTCAACATTCGAATATTCAGGTTCGAGCCCTTAAAACCTGACCATACTTGACTTCGCCCATTTTATTCCTCGTTACACTCCGACTATGACACCCTAAAACCGAAGATTGCGTAGCTCGAGGCCTAGCTAAAGGCTAGGAAATCCCGATTTTACAAACGGCGCCATTGCGTGTGTCTTCTGCTTATGGATATACCGGGTCAAAGACTCCACATTCGGTACGTGGTCTTTGGTGTCTGTTGCTAGGCTTGAGAGATCATCTAACTTATCATCAACAGTCGGACATGATTAGGACGACTAGATCCCGCCCAGCTCATCTCGTCGGAGTCGCAGTTGCCTACATGATCATTTCCGTGACAAATCTTCCACTCCCATAGCTTTCCAGCTTGACCTCCTCACCGCGTTACTCGTTCAAAGCGGTCCTCCATATATCGCTTACCGTCAGCTCAAGGTGGACCACGGACCATCCCAACGCCACGGTTCCGAGGACATCCAGTCCGGGTCATGTCGGAAACTCCTTAAAGTACAGTCGAACTTAGTTTCGATGAGCCAAGAAGCTGAACTCCATTATCCTTGGTGCTGCTGGGGTTAGGGTTTATGGTGGAGGGATTCGCAAATGGTGCACGTTTCTCGGGCGTATCAACCGCGACCGCCCTAGGAAGCCTTTGCACGCTCCTCCCTCGTCCCACCCTACTCCAACTGGTTTCGCCTACCATGGTCCTACAGAGCAGCTCTTTTTCGTAACGCATAGGGGTTCGATGATGATGCAGGGCTCGACGGCAGCGGGGGTGGATTTGGCGTGTTTAAACGCGCCCCTCCAGTTGTCAATCTCACCCGTGGACGTGATGTTCATGACAATGCCGCCCCTAGAAACGTCACCAGAGACCTCTCCTGCCCCTCTACCCCCACTCGAGGTGTGGCAGTTCATCCGAAAGTCGGGGTATATCTGCCTCCACTTTTTCCCTCTCCCATTCGGGCCCCGTCCCATACTTTTGTCATCTATCGTGCCAACTCGGGAATTCTTCTTCGGGGTCGACAAGCACTCAACGAGTCACGACGGGAACTATTCATACATCCCTGCCTCCAAATCGCCGTATCATCACCACGCCTCAAGATCGACTTCTGACAGATTCACTATCCACATCTCGGATGCTGGTGCGCTCGGTTGAGACCAAAGTCACGCTGCAGGAGCCCGTCCAATCTCTAGCGAATGGCTAGGAATCTAGTTTTAAGGCAATTCCCTAGATGTCGGAATCCAGTTCGTTGGAGGTAGACGACCTGCGACGGCCGTGGTGCCCTTGTCACACCCACCAGCTGCAAGCTTATCCGATGACACTCCTTCCATGTAACTACCCCGGCATCAGCAACCGTTTTGCACTCTCCGTCACTTCCAACGACCCGGCTCTTGTTCCAGGACGACGATCATCCAGGTAGAGCTGGGGTTTGTTAGTCCTAACGCTGATGCTGACGTTGGCGTGAGCGCTGGTGATCACTTGCTGAGCACGAGAGAGGAAATCTCTTCAAGAAGCCTTCTCCATCAGACTCGCCTTAGCCATCGGATGTCTCCCGGCAGCTGCTACACTGGCGCTGCCTCTTCCTTGTTTTAACCCCTCACCGGAGCATCCAATTCAACAATACAACCTCAAGTATCACCATCCCACCATCATCACAGGTCCGAAACTCATGTTTCGGGTAATTCCACCCCTCATTTCCACAAACCTGCCACAACTCCGCCCGTTCAATATATCGTTCCCTTCCCGTATTCCAACGTCAACTGGGCTATCATGCATATCATGCTTCACCAAGGCGTCACCGTTAACGACCTTCGATAATAACAGTTACAAAGACGTGAATTTGGCTATTCCGAAGGCGGTATAGCTGTGTTGTCGTTGCGGTGTGGTCAAGGCGTATGGAAAACGGTGTTGTTCGATCAAGGATCTTAAGGCTGCGATTGGGAGGGCGAGCAGTGTTCACAGGGAGAGTTTCTGAATGGGAGGCTGTTCTTCGTTGGCTTGTCGCCTTCGGAGTATGGTCCATCTTCACCTCAAGTGAAGCCTGTTTGTGACGCGCACTTGTTCCTTTCACCGTCTTTGGACTTTCGGATGTGCGTATGGGCCGCGTTCAGGCTTTCAGGCCTGTAGCCGGAGACGGAACCTCTCTTCCCTTTGACCAGCATCTTGGCCACAGTTTCCACCTGGATGATGCGTCATCAAATTTCTCAATTCAAGCTACGTGATACGCATCACCACCTTCGGCTTTGGCGGAATGGGAACACTTTTTCGTGCTCCACTGCCCATTATCTGCCAACCCGCTGTCCTTCTTCGCAAAGCTAGGCCCGAACAAGCTTTCTTCACTTCCACGGGCTACCGCCTCTCCTCCTCCTCTTCCATTCTGAGCCTATCCTGCGTTCGTCTCCCTTTCACTGCAACTCACTCCATCTCTCTACCGGGTGAAACTCCTCCAAGGGTGAACCCTGGTGTCAAACCCAAGACGGCCGAACATTGTACCTTATTAACCAACTACCGAGTGTCGACCATATCTCCGATTCGACAATGGGCCCAGGTTGATGAAAGTACACAGGCTTGGTGTTGGTTTAATGTTGCAGTTGAAGGTTGTGACCGACAGTGATGGTTCCGTTGGGAGGATCTGGACTTGGAAGAGTTGGGCAGACACGCAAATCCCAAACAGGCGTCGAGGCCAACGTTGATGGAAGGGCTATCAACTCTCCTCAATCCCCATATTGGGAGGGTTTTATACGCTGGCTGTGTTGCCGGCGAATCGCATGCGCGCAAGTATGAATACTCGCCTCACCCCCGACGTCTTAACGTTGAGGAACGTCCGCAGGTGCCATACCTTCTGGTTCGACCTCCTGATGTCAATCATCCGGCTCCTCTCTCTTGATATCCTCGCAACGTCTTTTCCAATCGCACTTAGTCCACTCCTTTCTCCAGTTCTTTGATTTCAGAGCTGTTGTCATCCCTCCGCACATGACGGCCATAATGATAGCAATGAAGCGGAACTCACTTATCCAATTATTGGACTGAAGCTTTCAAGATCTTCGCCTGTCTTCTGAAAGACTTGGTTGACATGCGTTGGGAACTTGGGATGACGACGGCAAGAAAGGCGATGAATATGACGGGAGTGAGCCTCAGGACATGAGGGTTGCCGAGGACGCATAACTGGATTTGTTGATATCAGGCGATGTTGGACGGTTTGAGGTGGCTTCTTCAAGTACTGTTCTCATATGCACAGTGTATACAGCAATCTGTACTCAATTTTGCGCTTTTCGAATATCAACTCGCTTTAGAATGGCGCATATAGCATATCGGCATCAGAGTTATACAGAAGGTGGAACGTTGAATGTTTGCTCTACATGTCAAAACCAGAACTGGATTCAATGACTTCCTTGATAGGCGTTGACACAGGAATGTTGAAAGAGCCTTACCAGGGCTTACTGGTAAGCAAAGCAGCACCCAGACGAGGTATATGTCGGCTACCAGGGATGAAAGTCCCTGAGATGCAACCAAACTCCGAGTCGTGTTGTTTGTGCCCACTACAACGTTCTCTTCTTTCTTCAACCACACCATGGCCCAAATGGACAAATCTCGTCCACTCTTCTACATTGATCTCTATCGAAATGTCGTTGAGCTCATTGACCCAGCAGATCGACAAACTCTTACCTCTCTGTGTCTTGTTTGCCACAACTTCTATCTCGAATCAGCCCCGCGCTTATATCATACCTTTCGATACTCTCAGGCTCGCACCGGAAAGTTCAGCCATATGCAGCATATGCGCTTTCTTGAAACAGTAGCAACCTCAACACGCTGTGCTGAACTTGTGCGAAGCTATTCCGTATTTTCTAGCTCTGGCCAACCTGAAGTTTGGAATGCACTTCCTTCCCTAACGAATATGGTTTCCCTGTCGATGTCGTACTCAGAAGATGCGATATCACCTCAGCATCCCATCGAGCAGGTCTTGGACAAATCAGCTTTTCCCCGCCTCGAATTCTTTGCATGGAATTGCGTTACCAAGGCGGAGGCTCTCTGCCAATTTTTTCAACGACACCCAGGTCTCCGGGGAATTTTCATAATTTGGTCGCCCGGTGACGCAGAAGCTCTGCCCTTCCCGGACACGCTACCAAAGCTCGAGTGTTTAAAGGGTGAGACCCCCGTAATAACTGCGTTTATCGTTGGGAGGGCAGTTGAGCGAGTCATTTGGCTAGCGCATCAGCCTTCTCTTGCGTCGTTGCCTCCTGAAACTCTTGGTGCTCTTCGCAATGTACGACACCTTGTCCTCAAAGGACCACATTGGGTTATGATATTATCGCAAATAGCTCAAGACCTTCACCGACTGGAAGTTCTGCAGTTGGCTAAATTAAAACATTGGGTATGTCCCTCCAAGCTGCAGCGTCTCGGTGTTTCTGATCCCGTCACATCGACAGAACATGGACATGCTGATCAGCACGATCAAGATGCTTCCTTGCATCGAAAGCATGATAGTTGGGGATTATCGCGGCGTTTGCGGTTGGTCGAGTGACTCTCACCGGTTCGCTGTTGATATATTCAAGGCTGGTCACTCAACATTGAAGTATGTCTATATAAAAGAGGAAGCGGGAAACCGATTTTATAGACGATTCTTCTCGAAGTGGGCTTTGGGGGATGGGGACGCACAGGTTTTGACAGTTGAGAGCGTTCGAATATTGATGGAGGAGCACTGGATAAAAGAGGGTGTTATCGAGAGCCCGAGTTCGTAATCAAGGCCTGCCCCATAGGATAACTGGTATATAGTTGACTGATAACTCTCACTGATGTTTCGCTCTCCTCTGTCAGCCCAAGTCCTTTCACTTATGTAAATAGATTGGCAACATATGAACGGCCTGGGTTTCGTCTTGGGCTTCGTCAAGTACCCCCTTCGGACGATCCCTAACGTACTCGGTCGTGTATACGACTGATTCCTCGTGGAGGACCCGGAATATACTGGAGTCAGATATTGACACATTAGAGGAACAAAGCCATAAACATACCCGGCGTGAAGGTAGCTCGACAGACACATCAGAGTGGGAGCTATCTACGGTAATTCTTGTTTCAGCAGCTCGAATGTACAAATAACCAGTTCAAGTGGGAGGATGGTAGCCGTATGGATAGCTGCTGGCAAGGCTGCTCGTGGTCGTTCGAAGTTTGCGAGGAGCAAGCGGCGAATATCCGGTCAACTTTCCCAGGCCCTTCACCAGCCAACCTATTTGTCAACAGACTGCAAACCAAACATGCAGTGCCGCTCACACCCGTTCGACGACCTTGCTTTTGAACCGACACCAAAGATCTATTGTCAGCACAATGCACGACACCAGCATCCCACAGATACCCGCATCAAAACAAATCGTTATCGAAAGGCTTGATGTCGAGATCAGATCCCTCACAGAACGCCTGTGTCTCCTCAAATCGGAGAGAAACAGTCTCTCAAATACGTACACACTCCCACCAGAAATCCTCGCCGAGATTTTTACAATCGTGCAGGAGGAATGTGGGTATAGTAATTCAGAGCCACGGAGAGGAATGTTTGTGCAATGCACTTGGCTTTCCATGACCTGCGTTTCTCGGCATTGGAGGCAGGTGGCAATAGAGTGCCCCCAACTTTGGTGCGACATTCGTGTCGGTACCTTGCCTCCACCCACTATCCAGATGTTTTTGGCTCGCTCGGGGGGAAGAAATCTCTACGTATCTGTGGATCCCGCTCCAAGACGCCAAGCGGGTCGCCAGTGGATCGAATATGCCGACCTCTTCGCACAGACTTCTCGAATCGAGAGACTCAACGTCTCTTTAGAGAAGAAGACCTTCTTCAGGACGCTTTCCCGAGTCTTCTTTGCACAGGTCCCAAATCTCAGGTCGTTTTCTATCTCGGGCTCTGGGGACATCGTAGTCTCAGATGACATCTTTCAGGCCACAGTACCCCACTTGCATTCCCTTTCCCTTTACCAGTGCCAGTTTACCGTAAACTCTCCCTTATTGACATCCAATCTCACAACTCTCATTGTCTCGTACTGCCGGATGGGATCAACAACCCTGTGGTTGAATGTTCTTCAACGCATGCCACGGCTGGAATACCTCAGCTTGACATCCTCTTTCTTAGGCGACACCTATGTTCCTATCTCGAAAGACTTTGGCATCGTCACTTTACTCCGGCTGTCCACCTTGGTCATTCAAGGGTTTATCTTCGACTCGGACCTCGATTTCCTCTCCCACCTTACCTTCCCATGCCAAACCGCCGTTGTCTTTTCATCTACTGCTCGTAGCCTTCCATTAGCGCATGACGCTCCACCACTAGCTGCTTTCCTGCAGGTCCACAGAAATGCTTGCCGTGTTGATGATACCCCACAAACAAACATAACGACTCTTAACTTGAAGTTCGAAGGGTCATGGGAGGAGCTCGACCACCCAGAATGGGCGTCGAATATGATCCAGTTTGGTGCTGGCACAGATGGCAGTCAGCAGAACTACCTCAGATTTAACATCACAACCACGGGGCAGAACCCAGAACTTTGGAAGGATGTTCCCATGGCTGAAATTACTCTCCTCCCAGTCACCCTCGCGACTTCGTTCACGACAAACTTTGAGATCAAGCAAGATAACTGGGAGATCTTATCAGACCGGTGTCCTCACCTCCAAGAAATCGAGGTGTCAGGAATGGCGGTCCGCCCGCTTTTGCTCGCACTCGGCGCTGGTGATATCAATTCCATTGATCCGAATGAAGAATGGCGAGCTTTAGACACCTACTTCGGCGGGATGGAGGGAGTAACAAGCAGTGTGGGACGCCCAGAAGACGACGCAATAGACTTCACACACGACGTTAATGACACTGCAGCAGTGCGAGAGAGTCACCGACTCTTTCCATCCCTGAAGTCGATTCGTATGTTCCACATAGCGCTGCATCAACACAAAGAGGACATCATCAATGCCTTGAGCGTACGCCGCATCAAAGGACTTCCAATCGAAAGGGTTCAACTCAATAATTGGGTCAGGGATGATGAATTTTTGTTCGACTTGAAGGGTTTGGTTCAGGTCGTGGACTATACAAGCCAAAGTCACGGTTGGGATTGAATATTGAATGTTGAATCCAGAGGCATGTGCTGTAGATGTAAACAGTTGAAATTGCTGGTTAAAGCAGGGTCGACGCTTGGATTCTGGAAATTGCGAGCTTTGTGATTCTCAAAGGCCTCAAGGCCTTAAGCGCTTAAGCTTTAAGCTTCAACTTCGGTCCTAGCAGGCGGCGAGCAGCAAATGGACGAGGAAATCAAGTTTCATCATTTCGGCAAGAAGGGCGTGAGAACGGCATCCCTTTCGGCGACGCTCTGTTTGTCACTGCCTGGCAAACCAAACATATCCTCCCCACTTTCCACCACCAAGTCTTCAACGTTCCAACGATGCTTTCAATGTTAACGTTCAAATGTGAGCCTTCAAGCGCCCACAAGTTTGCAATGCCTGAAGTAACGTGTGTTGTGTTCAATCCATGAACAGAATCTCTTCGTCACATGCTTGCCGTTGCACCCCAAAAGTCAAGGGATCGCACACATCGCGGCCTGGCTAAAAGCTAGGGAGTCATAATGATACGGAGGCTATATCGACTGTGTCTTCTGTCCATGGTGCAATGCCCCAGACGATATACTCTACGTTCCTGGGTACGTGGTTTTTTGTTGTTTGTTACTGCCCTTGAAGTATCGTCTAAGTCACCGTCAACAGGACGTGAATAGGGATGACTGAAATCCGCTCAGCCCATGCTTTCTGAGTTGAAATTGTCCATGCCATCATCCTTCTCGCGGTCCCATGTTTTTCCAACTCGGCCTCTTCCCTCGTTTCCCGCTCAAAGAGTTCACCTCGTATTGGTTGTCATCAGCCTCAATGCGGCCCACGTCCCACCTCACCACCACGTCTCCGATGATGCAAAGTCCTGGTTTTGTTGGAGACTTCACGGAGTACAGTTGAACTTGCGGTCGACGGCTCCAGGCACCAATATCCCGAATACCAGCTGGGGTTAGAGTTTGTGGTGGAGCTGCAGATGAACCTCAGAGCGTAGACGGTGAAACCCAGTTCATCAAAGGCAAAACACTTGCGCCAGGATGGTGATGGTTCTGTCCGTGATATCCACCATCCCTCCAGTCGCTATCCCGTCAGGTGGCGCAGTTGCTGAAAGTATTGACTGGAAGTCATTCAGCGGGTACCTCGAAAGTGTCAATCATGGCAGACGTTTACTCCAGAAGCACGGCCTTGGGGAATACAGTACCAACTCTGCTTCTTCCTCAACGTTCCCACCCCGACCGCCCTCAGCAAACCTTTGCACTTTCCTCCACTACCTCCCACTCCTACTCCAAGCGCTCCATGTCCTTCGACATTCCTCCATATTTCAGCCCCTTGATGCAAAAGGGTTCGTTTATCCAGGCCAGAGGACAGCGGCGAAGGGTTTGGAGTGTTCGGCACACTCATCCAGTTGTCAACCCAACGCTCAACTTCAACATGACACTCATGACCCACCACAAGAGGCACCTCCCGCCGTTTTACTCCGCTTAACGCGTGTCGCCTTCGACTGTTCGAAAGCCAGGCTATATCTACATCCACTTTCTTCCTCTCACCTTCCAGCCTCGTTTCATCCCATCGCCATCTCTCATTCCAATTTTCTACCCCTCTTCGACGTTGATGAGCGCGATATAACGAATGATGACGGCAGTCATACGTTCATCTCCGTCTCCTGCTCGTTACTTCCTCTCACCTTGCTCATTGTCGTCTCAGTCTCGAGGACGTCGACTACCTTCACTACCCCGCCTCTGACGATGCAGAATTCGAGTTATAATGGATGACGTCTCAGCGCTAGGTGCCCGAGATCCTGGATGGGTGGGACTGGATTTGCGTTGCAGACACCCGTCCCTGCTCTAGCATTTGGGTTTGGGGATTTAGTTTTGGGAAACCTGAAAGCTGTTGGAATCCAGTTCGTCAAAAGTTCAAGTCTTCACTTCCCACCGTCGACTCGGACCAGATCAAGTGATACTGCTTCAACATCTGGACTACCTGCCGTCATCAGCAAACACTTTTTACTCTGTTCCAGGTCCTCCTACCTACTGGGACGGAATTTCCTTTCAGCCCAAACTCAAGCTACCGGAGGGTTTTTGATGATGATGAAGCTCAGAAGGGTTGACGAAGATGGTTCAGACAGAGCTGGGGTTCGTTGGTCCCAACCGTGATGCCGACGTTGGCATTGACCCTGGTGATCACCAGCAGAGGGCGAGGGAAAGAAAACTCTTCAAGAAGGCATCCTCACCGTACACTCCTTGTCCCCATCCAGTGTCACCTGGAGCTACGCCCCCTGCTGCGTCAGCACCACGCAACTCCGTCGTTTAAACCCACCGATCGAGGCTGGTACATTACCAATGCTCGACACCTCATATTCGGTTCTGGGTCATTCTACCCTCGTTTCGACGAACCCGCCGCCACTCCGCCCGTTCAATATATGAACTTTGTACCCCAGATCTCAATGGGTCGCTCCTAGCCAAGCTTCAACGGGACACTCGTCATCGTTAACGACGTTCTATCTGCCATTTACGAGGCATAGATTTGACCATTGTGAGGGCCGATATAGGTGTGTTGTCGTTGAGGGTTCCGGAAAGCGTCGTGAAGGCGTGTGGAATCCGTAGAGGGGGGAGACTGATGGCCGCAGGGTAGATCCTTCGACTTGGGAGGGCGTTCTTTTTTGGCCGATCGCCTTCGGAGTATGGTCAACTGTTTGGGCCCTTCACCTCAAGCGAACTGGCGCCGCTACAGTTTGTGACACGTCCACGTTTTGTCCACCAACTTCGGAACCTGGGTAGGCTGCGTTCAACCCTGGTTGGAGACGAGATCTTTGCTCCCTTCAGCCACCATCTCGGCCATAATTGCCCACCACATCATTGGCACCGTTAAATTTCCCAACTCAGGCTACGTGATATGGGTCATCACCAGAGGCACCTTCTACCTTTGCTTCCCAGGGACATAACATTGAATTACGAATAGTCCTCCAATGTGTAGCTGAAGAACGGCGTCACCGACATTTGCACGTCGATCTGCCGAACTACCATCTCCACATCCCTCCCTCACGAAGTCAGACTCGAACACGTCTTTTTCATTTCCACCTGCTACTATCTCGTCTCGTCTTCTTCCATTCTTCCAACCCCCGTTCTGGACTTGTTCTGGTGTTGAACCCGAGACGGTTGAACGTTGTACTTCACCATACAACTACGGAGGTTCACCCCCATCTCCGACTCGATAGCGGGCCCAGGTTGACGAAAGTACACACGCTCAATATTGGACATTGCCCGACGGTGATGGTTCTCTTGGAGGGGGGAGGGTCTAAACTCGGAGGAGTTGAGAACGGCCTTATTCATTTCGAAGTGGGTGTCGAGGTTGTAGTTTGGGAGCGTTTCAGAGGCCAGTTCTGTTGCGGGTGAAGCGCGAGTGCGAATACTTGCTGCAACGCTGGTGTCGGCCTCAACCGGAACCTTTCGGCTATTCATCCCTCAAAGTCCATCCGCGTCCTCGCAGCCTCTGTTCCCATCACGCCCGGTCCCCGTTTTCTCCCTTTCTCTTCCTCCAGACCAGTGCTGTTGCCCTCACTCCGCGCATGACGGTTATGGAACCGACTTGTCTAACAATTGGCTTAAAGCTCCCGGAATCTTTGTGCTCTTCTCAAAGACTCGGTTGACAAGCACCATGACAAGCACAAGAAGGACGATGGAGGGACGAGCCCCAAATATGGGGGTTGTCGACGAAGCTTCATCGGACAATGTTGGTCTTAGGCCATGTTGGACGATTCGAATTACACTCTATTCGTGTATTTTCTTCGCAAGATGGTCAGGGGAGACGTTTGTCCCTTCGTGTTGGAATTGGAGGTTGCTAGGTGATCTCGGTTTTTTTGATTATCATGGTTCGTTTGTTCTCTTTGGACTTGTATCCAGGCCACTTACGTGTGGTGGATAGATATTCTATATATATGTACT
>ML208740.1:8156-22404 GCA_004369065.1 Pluteus cervinus
GACAAGTTGAGGCTTGGGAGAATGACCACACCAAACCAAATCCATACGAGATGACTTCGAAAGGTCTGTTTTTTTCTTTTGAAACAATTTAATATGCTCATTCCACTCAGGTCCGATACAAGATTTGGTTAGAAGGCAACTTGCGGAACAAGACAAGAAGGACATGGACGACGGAGCGGCCTTTATCCTCAACGACGAGTATTCGGCTAGTGAATTGATCTCAGTCGGTCTTGAATTGGAAGACAACCAGTAAGCTTTCCCCCGAGATGACATATTCACCAATATACTTAAGACACACTTATCAGGCGTCGCCTCTCAACAGAGCAGAGCAGATCCAGCTCTAATGCCACAAACGACCAGAAAACTCGACTACAAGTTCAAGCCAATAATCTTCAACGAAAAATCGATAACTGGGTGAAGGCTCAAAAGCCCTACATCCCAACTGCCACAATCCTTCGAAGAAACACCCCTTCACCCACTCCTGTCCACGAAATCCCCCTCTTCCTCCCTTCGTCAATCATCTCACAAGCTGCTTGTAGCAAGCGCCTTCGCGAAATTGAATGGCAGCTTCGCTTCGCACAAGCAGGAGATGCCCTCAACGAACTTCGAAATCAACTTCGTGTTCGATCCTTCCTTTACAAGTACAGAGACCAATTTGAGCGTGGCCAGCGAGCAAATACACGATCTCAAGGCCTAATTGATCGTGTCGAGGTCAAGTCAAATGCAGCCACCCAAAAATATAGAGCGGCGCGAAACGCCCTCATTTCTCTCTCACATTTTCTAACAAAAGACAACTGGACAACAACCTACCCTCCCCTCCATGATGAAGATATTCGGGGCCTTGTTATCAATGCAAAAGCGAAGGTTGGAGAAGGGTTCCGCGCCGTTTCGTGGATATGGGGGTCATTTGGAAATGGCAACCAGCTTCTAGATGATGCTGGGATGCACGAATGTACGTTATTTTTATCTTTTTCATGCCCTCTCTCACTGTGACATAGCGGTACGCGTGGAATGGTGTAAAGCCCGCGCGCGTTCTCTTCGATGGGCTGAAGAGGTGGAACTCGTCAAAGAAGAAATGCGCCGTGTCATCGAGTTTCTTAGTTGGGAGTCTGCTCGATGGGCTGCTCATGCTCAAACCCTTGCAGGATCTACAGATACACCCGAATTGTTGGAAGGTCAGTATTCATACGCACTGAAGCAATCACGCATGCATCAGGATTTAAAAGATTATTTTGAGTATATGTGGGATGGGAATGTAATTCAATCCAAAGAGGATGGGAGCGGAGAAGCAGCTGACGAGGACGAGGATGAAGACTGTGAGGTCTCGGAAGAGCCAGATAATAGCTACTTTTCAGATGACGAGCTGTAGGCACTGACGGAAAACATAATTTTATTGTGGTGGTGTAAAAATTACCATATTGGTACTTTTGGTTCATGTTCCAAAAATGGATTGCCGTTTGGGGCTGTTTGGACAAGGTTGGAGTGATGACAAGAGTCTCAACAGTAGAATGAGTATGTATGTATAATCACGCAGATCGTGGACATGGAATATGCATATAATGCAAGGTGAGTGAACTTGAGAATTTGCAAAGTTCAGGTGGTTGGGAATAGTGGATTATGGATATGGGCTGGCTGATGGCAAACAGTTCAGTATGCATACTGGGGTCTGAGGCAGGTGGAGCATACACAGTAAAAACATAGCTAGTATCATAGAGGTAGAAGTGTTGTGAGCTAAGCGATGCCTGAATCTGTCCTACGTATTGCCTTGGACCGAAGTGCTCGGTAATGCAGAAGCTGTTGACTTGGCGGGAACTAGAGTGGCGTCCCTTGAGTGCACCTTCTGCAAAGCTTCAGTCCACTTCCCCAGAAGGGTGGTAAGAGCGTCCCACTTGGCCCACTGGTCGTCTCGAAGGGTGATTTTTTCCTTTGTTGGCACAACATGGGAGGACTTGCTTGCGACTGTTTCTTGGGGACCATCCCGTGTTTGTGAAGGGGTGTGTGATGCGGCTGGACCAGGCTGGGGCACCTGCACATAGCAAGTAAGATAGTCAATCAAGTGGACGAACTTTTCCATATGCTTCGCATTATCGTCTTTAAGACGAGGCGTGGGCTCGTCGGGGTGCAATTTCCAGAGGAAAGCCAACCCTTCTAGGATGTGGTTGATCGTGTCCTCGATCGTGACCTGGATCGTGACCTGGATCGTGCTTAGTGCAGGCGTGGGCGATTCAAGGCCTCGGTGCAATGCATTGAAGAGGTTCCCGAGGGTGAGAAGGTATTCCGTATGCGAATGCCGAAAGCTATACTCGACGAGGTCCCCAATAATAGACCACATCTCTTGTGATACTTCGTTTGCTATAGCGTGGTTCTTGGCCATAGTTTGGAGGCACCGCAGGAAGCGGGGAACAAGGAACTTATCTGGGAGTCCATTAGCTTCTTAGATATGTAAGAAATTCAAGCCGTCAAACCTTGAACAAGGGAACTTATATCCAAATGTCTTCCCAGCGTGCGACCAGGCAAAGTGACCATTCCTTGGTCAAGTTCAGACATGTACTGGACTCTTGCCTTCATATATGCTTCATCAAGTCCGGGGCGATCTCGTGCATAAGCCCACAGATACCACACCTTCATATATAGCACGCCTTGGTTTGTGTATGAAGTGTATTTGTCCGGAACCCGCAATGTGTTGACTATGCTCCTGGCAGCATCGACGGAGAGTTGTTCGAACGCCTCGGCGCGCGCCTTGATTCCGGCGATGTCGTGACGGAACTCTCTATCCATCCAGCTAAATTCTGCTTCGACCATTTGATCCGTATAGTTGTGTTCGGATTCCCCCCTGGACTTATCATTGGCCTTGTCTTTTTCCCCACTTTGGCCCCCTTCCTTGGCCTTGCTTCCACTTTTGTTCGCACCCACACCCCTGTTAGCGCGATTGACTAGAGTCATCCATGTGGTATCGAACGTGGCCCAGTTAGAAACATCGCGGGTTTTGGTGTAGATCAGTGGCCAGATGATAAGATAACCGATCCACGCCTGGGGGGATTGATATGGACATTGGGAATTGAAGCGCTTCAATGAAACCCAAGATGACGGGTGCCAAACTATCCACAGGAACTGCAAAGCAGGAGCGAATAGAGTTCCTAGCACAAAGGTGGTGGAGAGGATAGAGCCAGCCATGAACGTGGCGGCAACGGGGCGATTTATCTCCCAGAGAAGTCGGATGAGGCCAACGCCAAAGATGACCAAGGAAAGGTGGAGGGTAACTGGAAGCATGGAAATGATATCGGGTACGCGCCATTTCTGGAAACCGTCGATGCGCTGGCGACGCAATGCGACACCATGTTTTGTCGGTGTGACTGTCCCGTTCTGATATTGACGGACCCATTGCATACATAAAATGCCAATGGACGCTACACCTAGACTTGCAGATAAGCTGAAGAACCAGAGGATGTTGACTTGTTGTGCAACGAGTGGAGAGACTGGGGAGGGATTTTGATCATTTGGCGATAACCACTTATATGACTCGATTGTAAACGAAGCTACGATCGCTGAGAATAAGGCGGCCTGATGAAGATGAGAATATGCGCGAAGGGGGGTGAAGGAACTCACGAATATTAGAAGGTTGTCGAGTTCGCCCTTCAACATTTCGCACATTTGCCGGTCCTGCTCCTTTGATAGCTCAGTACACTTTCCCCAGTGCTTGCCATACCTGTCGTTGGAGGCTTCGCTGGGGTGAAGTTGGCCAGAGTGGCCGGAGTAGGGGGAATCGCTAGATGATTGCATTGTGGTTGCCTCTGACCAGTAGAGACACGACTCCTATATAAACTGTGACGAAGGGTCCATGCCAGCTTTATAGTTCTAGAAAAGCACTAATCGCCAAAGATTTCTTCTTTGACGCATGTTCGTTCAGTTGACTTTGAATCAGGGCACCTCTTTTGAAAGGTGGTATAAGCTGCGTGCAGGGTGTACCGAATGTTCTTCGCTGGGGGGGCTGCGTAAAATGGTTGAGTAATTTTGACCTCATGGTGTATAACAAGTAGTAGCGCACCTTACAAGCCGATTCAATAGAATCCAGTCAGAACAGTGTTCCAGGACAACGTACGAGTAGGGTAGCAAGTGTACCCTCGACCCACAGTTTAGGCGCTCCGGTGCCAGACAGATCAGAATACATATTCATTCGTCAAGAAAGGGAAACATGTTGAGTGGCTCCGAACAAGCATAACAACATAGTAGTGATGGGCACTGCGGTGAATGGCTGCCGAACAAAGGTTCCATATCAAACGTTCAACTTAGACGCCAGTCGATCTGGAGAAGTCGTGGACGTACCCTCTGACCTGAGCAGGATATAATGGTGGTTCTTCTTCCAAAAATGGCGACATGCACGGGTAAAACATACCATGACTAAAGCATGTTGCGTCCAGGAGTGAAGAAATGAGAGGGTTCAAACCCTCGAGCGCGGTTCCGCCAGGTTCATGGTTACAGCAGCTTGGTTGGCTGGCGAAGATAACATTGGCGCCATGAAGCTATTTCAAAAGGCGAGTCGTAATTTGGATAGCCATATACACAAGGGGTTAGGTTGCAAAAGCAACACGTTCCAGCAGGTATCATGACCGAAGGGAGGGAGTCGCTCATATACGCGGTGCCAGCTGGGCCAGACGAGATGTGCGTTGCAATCGACTCTATGCCGTATTTGACTTGAAAACGAAAACATCCGGGTGAGTCGCAAAAAGCAGCTCCAAGACAACGATCGCACGGGCGTTGGCGGAGTACTGGGCGAAGGAGGGCCGCCTTGCTGCTAGCTTTTTCTTCGCGTCGAGTGAGACGACTGCAATTGGTCAGCAGTGAGCCAGTGCGGCCACGCCAAACGGACACAAGTGCGACAGACAAGTTTAACATCGCATACCTTTCCTACCGAAAGCAACAACATCTTCAGCCTCAGGGCCACCCGAGGAGCTCTGGCTGGCATGGCCAACGCCATCAGCTACATTCCCCCCGTTCTTCCATGGTCATCGTTATTGACGGCCTCGATGAATGCAACAGCCGCGATGAATGCAACAGCCGCGATGAGCAGATCAAGCTCCTCCGAGACATCCTAGGGTCTGCTCGTCAACCACAGCCTTTGGTCAAGTTCCTCATTTCTTGTAGATCAGAAGTTATGTTCCAGGCTTTGGGCAAAGCAGGCAGGACCATAACCCTATTGGGTCTCCTAAGTCCTTCCCCAATGTAACAGATATGCACCTCAAGGATGCAATATAGAATTTTCTTCCGGCTTCAAGTTTGTCAATAGAGCCTTGAACAGATCGTCGAGTGCGGTGTCAAGATATCCCTAAAAGGTTGCCCACAGTAGACTACAATTCCTTCAAGATGTTCCTGCTCGACCACTTGCAACTCGGGCTGGTCGTGAGCTTGAGACGATGCAAGACAGGAGATACAAGGAACTCATGCACATACCAACGACACCACACGTCCCCAGTAAATTTCTGGACCCTCCAACCTCTCCTACGACTGACGCCCGATTACCCAGTCGCTCACATATAGAACGGTAGATGGAATTGTACACATGCACAGTTGGCAAGACATCCAGAACGAGTCGGCAAAATCATACAGAACGGGTGAAATATTATACGAAGAAAGCCGGAAGGACGAGGACTAAGCAAGAGCAGAACCACTCGACAGGGCTGCACCCGAAAGGTTGCCTCCATCTTCTCCATCAGGGCGCTCGAGTCCGCCGGGAGGTTCCCCGTTCCCAGCCACAGCAACATCGGGGTCAACACCACCATCACCAGATCGACGTCCCGAACTACCAGCAGAATGGCTAGCACTGTTCTCATGGTCGAGTCTACGTTGAACATTGTAGGGGTGATCCTTCGGTAGCGACCATTTCTTCAAAACGTCCACTAGATCATGCCACTTGGTTTTGGGATCTTTCTCTGTCGGTACCGTCGGGTCAGGTGACATGTTGACAAGAACACCACCGAGCGGGGGTCCAGTGGTGGGGGAATGTGTGGGTCGCGGTGGTGTAGATGGCTCCCCACCACCGTCGGCTGGAATTGGTGTCTCGATATCTGCCCACTGAACCATCCGATCAAGAAACGCAATGAGTTCACGTAGGGGCTCCATATGATCCGAATTCGTCGCGTCTAGGTGTCCGATTTTCTGGTCAGCGTGTAACGCAAAGAAGAAGTTCAATCCTGAGAGCATGTGCTCCACAGTATTCCGCAGTGAAGGGGGTACGCCTAATGACATGCTGCGAACAGCTCCAGCGGGTTTGGTTTGCGTAGCCACAATAGGACCGTCGGCTTTGAGGTACTCGTGTATAGCTTTGAAAAGCCTGGAAAGAGCAGGCACATACGTCATGTAATCATGCCGGATGCTGTACTCGAGAAGGTCGCCGACAATGTCCCATATCTCCTCTGAAGCTGGCTTGCTCAGCCGCTCGTGACGCACCATAACTTTGAGACAGTGCAGGAAGCGTGGAACGAGGAACGGGTCTGAAATAAGACTACATATCAGCATCAGGGTATGTACGGTGACAACGTGCCACACCTTTGACAAGGCATTGTACATCCAAGTGGCGCGCCCGCGCACGCCCAGGGAGATTGATCTTCTTTGTTGGAACTTCAGACATGAAGTCAATTCTTGCTTCCATATATGCATCGTCGAGGCTTGGGTGGATCTGAGCGTGACCCCAAAGATACCACACTTTCAAATGCTTGAAGTTCCTCACTCCCTCGGCCGAGTTGAACTCGCTATCACAAACTTCGTCCACGACTCCGGGATCTAGTTCCAAAGTCTTGAAGAGGGTTTTGACAACCCCCTGTGCAGCTTCAAAGGAAAGCTGGCGGAGAGCCCTGGTGCGAGTTTTAATGGCTGTGGTGTTATCGCCAAATTCGCGATCTAGCCAGCACAGTTCTTCACGAAGAAAATCTGTTTCATATCTGGAGACTGAGGCTTGGGCACTTGGAACCAACCAGGTCAGGTCAAATTCCTCCCAATTACAATCAAATTTGCGCTTTCCGAAGGTAAGTGCCCATGCGATGCAGTATGCCAACCAAGCCTGGGGAGACTGGTAGGGGCACTGAGATTTCCACCACTTCGAAAGCCTTTTTTTGAGCAACCATTGGACAACTGGGGCTAACGTCGTCCCAACGATAAAGGCAAGTGAGAGGCCGGAAACAGTGGTAAAGCAGATGGCCACGGTGTGGTTCAGGGACCACAGAAGGCGGCTGAGTCCGATTCCAAAAAGGACCAAGGCAAATTGAAGAATCACTGGCAATGCAGCGACGATATTGGGAACGTGCCAGTGCAAAAACCCCTCGAAGCGTTGGCGGCGCAATGCCGCAGTGCGTTTGTCCATCCTTGTCTTCCACCGACGGTACTGGCGGACCCATTGCATACACAATATGCCAATGGAGCTGGCCGATAAGCTCGCAGCGAGGCTCGTGAACCAGAGAGCGTTTATCTGAACGGCAATGGGACGCGATACGGGAGAGGGATTATTGGTGTTGTTGGGCTGTAGCCATGTATAGGATACCACAGTGAATGCAGTTATGATGGCTGAGAATAACGCTGCCTAAACTTTATGAGTAAGTGGGACGAAGAGACAGCCAGGACGCCATACGAAGAGGAGAAGATTCTCGAGCTCGTCCTTTAACATAGCGCACATTTCATTATCGTAGTCCCGGGCCAGTTTGATGCCATCTTCCCAAGGGTTGGACCCATCCGCCGACGGGCTGATAATATGACCATGATTGGGATCGTCGTCATGTTCAGATGCTTGCGTTGAGTCTTGTTGTGGTGTAGGATCGCTTGAGCCGGGCATCAAGGTCATTCGTTGCACTCGGTGGTCAAGGTTCGAGGTTTATGAGACCAGTTTTGCGTGGTGAAGAGAGATAGCTCCCGTCTCTAGTAATGGTATTCAACCTTTTCAAGGGGTCAGAAGTTCATCACATTCACGAATAAAGCGCTTTCCTACTCCATGGTCCAAGACCCACAAGCAGAGAACCAGGATAGATCGGTGCCGAATTGTATTGGACCTCGCTGGCCATGCCAACGGGTGGATATATCAAGGGGACACGACCCAGAAACTCGAGAATCAAGCGCTAGAAGGTAGACAGCATGGGAGGACATTACGGTGAGGATCAAGGGTAGGGCCTGTTTCACGACTTCCAGAGCGCTTGCCACCAAGAGGAGGTATTATGGATGTCAAGGTAGACAAGTCGGCTAAGCCAGGCTGAACTAAGTTCACTCTTGGAGCCCTGAAATTAGAGTGGAATCTGTCAATATCGAATGGTGACATGATCAACATGAACTGGTTAACATGGTTGTCATACAATACAGCAACCAAAGAAAAGAAACACGAAAACTCTGACTTACGATTAGTACCGTACATAGATATGTCGTGTCATGTCATAAGTGACAAGATAAATGTTCCCGTTTGTTCCTCGAGGCATACCGCCTTGAGTGCTGCAAAGCGAGGATACTTTTGGAACTCGTCAACCCAAACTGTCCCGGCGTACAAATTCCGAGCTTCGTTGTGTTGTAAGAAACAGTCCGACTTAGAATTCGGTGAACACGCACAGCGTAATAGTAACCCACGATCGGACAGTGAAGAGTGAACTTTTGAAAGCCCACTCGCAAGGTTTCTCAACCATCAAGCGTTCATACAAATTGAGATCGGATGGGTGCCATGTCAGGAAGGGCATTAAGAACGTTCCGAAGCATTCCCTTAAGAGGTCCTAGCCAAAACCATGAGGACATGCTCACCCTCGAATTGCAATGAAGGAAGCACGACGAGATCTGATGGAACTGTGTTTAGTGCCCTTCTGTACTACTTCCCTAAAGGAAAGGCGGTTGGATGGAACAACCTACTGGCGAGTCTTTCGGAGTCGAACATTCGAGCACCGTCGTGCTAAGGTAGGAGAGGTCTCGCAACATGCGCAGTAGGGTCGGCAGGACGTTGAGAGAGATACACAAAGTTGGGGCCCGTGATTCACGTGTAGTGATGTGAATGTCCCACTCATTCAACTGGCCAAAGGACTGTGACCAGATTCTCCTCCGCCCTCGTTTGAAGGCAAAAGGCGGAGGTCAGAGGGCTGAACAGGAAGATGAAGATGGCCTGGGACTCGGGAGTGCGGAACCTGTGTTGAACGAAGCTTGTTCGGGTTAACCAGTTACCCCGGGCCGCCGCATCCCGTCTCGACGTGGTTCGGGTTATTGCCCATTTCACGAGCAGTCAACTAGTGACACTGACTAGTGATGCATCACCACTTTATTAGCAACACAACGTTGTATAGTACCTTACTTGCCAGGGCACTCAACAGAACGAAAGAAGCCATAGTGAGATACATATTGGTGTTCCGAGTCCGAATGAAATGAGGTTCCGAGTCGGTCTTTCATCGACATCCCTCATCTCACTCGGAAATAGCCGAAAGTTTCGCAGGAACCATCATTTCTTTGTCATTTCTCTTTAGTCATTTACAAGTCGCCCAAGCCCCACGTTTGGCTGCGAGGAGTCGACCGAAGGTCGACGACGAACAGCCCAGATCTACAACTACGGACTCGGTCCTGCCAGGCGTCTGCAGCTGCCATGGCCCATTTGCTAAGTAAGTACTGGAGGGTGTAACCGTGTAGGTTATTTTGTGGATGCAGCAGGTGGTGTACGAGGGCCGTGAATTTCAAGCTATGGGACTCGCCTCGCTCTTCCACTACACTCATTCGGAGTTGAGTTGGCCGCCTGGGAGTTGTGCGAGGGTGCAAGAAATGCACCATGTTACGACGTTCAGGTTTTACAATGTTGCCGCAAATATAGTCCAAGTGGCCAATGCAAACGAGCAACTACTAGTGTCGCAAGTGAAATTACCATACCGGTATGTATGTACATGATACGAACTCAAAAACAAAATCGGAACACTATATCGAGGACGTTTATAACGTAGCTTATCGCGAAGAGGGGCCTCAGCATATCGTAGAAAATAAAGACTATCATGTGGTAAAAAGGGGAATGGTGGACCTACTGTATACAGTATATGCGGAGGGTTATGTCGTGAATGGGGCAGAAAAGTGCCAAAACTAAGAAGTATAGAGGTTTGGAAGGATGAGGATCGACGACAGCCTACCTGCGGGACGCTAACGCCTTTAACTACGAGTGCTGATCTTGATATCGTACAGTAGAAAAAGAATACATATCTTTATAGGCGAGACGCGCAGAAAGGAAAACAGATGAATATAAATCTTGGGAAAGGGATTGAACTATGAGCATGGGGCGCGCCGCATGACCTGGCTGCAAGGTTACTTGGCGGGTGACGATTAGAAACCTTCGACTGTTCGACTTTAACCGCTCCCACTACTCGTGAGATGTTTCTCGTCGCCTTCACCTTTGAGTGTCGTCCATTTTGTGATAACCTCCACCAGGGTTTCCCAGTGCTTATCCCTCTGGCTGTGTAAAACCTCATTTCCTGTACCTTGGAGGATGCGACGAGTTTCTGCTTGTTGGACGACCTTCAATTGGACACGATTCCATGGACGACCTACGGCCTGAGCCTGGGAAGTACCCTCCGTGGATCTAGGGATATCGGGTGGCTCGGGTCGTTGCTCTACCGTATGAACGGTTAGATGAGGTGAGGCATGGACAGGAGGACCCCCTTGTGGGGCAGGTGGGGTCCCGCCTGTCAGAGCAACCTTCCCGTCGAGGAATGTGACCAAGTCGCGCAGCGGCTTCATAAAGTTCACGTCTTTTTCCTCAAGGCGCCCAATCTTTTGGTCCGTGTGCAGCGCGAAGAAGAAGTGGAGGCCGTTAAGCATATCGTTGACCGTGTCCGTCGACGAAACCTCCCAAGCCTTCCAATCTGGTTCGGGCTGTGTGTGAGTAACAGCCTGAGTGGCATGGAGAGGATAGGAAGAAGTGGAGGCTTGGTCCAATTCAGCAATGGCTAATGTGCCACCATCCTGAGGGCGGTATTGATCGAACTCCTTCAGTTCCCTGCACAAGGTGTCAAGGAGACTGCTAAGAGCAGCAAAATAACCCGTGCGAGCATGCCGGATGCTGTACTCGAGAAGGTCCCCAATGATGCGCCACATTTCCGCTGAGGTCTCCTTTTTCAAGCGTCTGAGCCTTATCAAAACCTTGAGACAATGCAAGAAGCGAGGAACCAGGAATTGGTCTGAAATACAAACATCGTATCAATGGCGTTCAGGGAAAACTATGGCGGCATACCTTTGGTTAGGCATTGTATGTCCAAATGGGACGCTCGCGGTGGCCCAGGAAGGTCGATCTTGCGAGTCGGAATTTCGGACATGAAGTCAATCCTTGCTTCCATATACGCATCGTCGAGACTCGGATGGATCTGAGCATGGCCCCAAAGATACCATACCTTCAATTCCTTGAAGTTCCTCTCCTCCTCCAACACATCGAGCAACGGGTGAAGACGAGACACGGTCTCCCTGTGCCGAGTCGCGGAAGGAACCTTCAAAGTCCGGAACAGTGTGGTGACCACTTTCTTTGCATCTTCATATCGTAATTGGCGCAGCGCTTGAGCGCGAGCCTTAATAGCGTCCGTATCGTCTGCGTATTCGCGGTCGAGCCAGATAAGTTCGTCACGAAGGAGTTGAAATTCATTGGGTGAGGCGTGGTGGTGATTACTGTCATCTTGACTCGGTGTCCCCTTGTTATCACCTACCGAGGCCGCTTTCAGTAACCAAGACCTATCAAACTCCTCCCAGTTGGGATCGCACTTGTCCTGCGGAATCCAGAAAAGTATACAGATGATGAGATAGCTTAGCCAGGCCTGGGGAGACTGGTAGGGACACTGGGATTTCCACCATTTTCCAGGGAGTTTCTGTCGGAGCGACCACTGGAATAATGGAGCCAGCGTCGTTCCAACGATGAACACAAGTGCGGGGATGGAGACTGCGGCAAACCCAACAGCTACAACGTGATGCAGTGACCACAGAAGGTTATTGACACCAACTCCAAAAAGCACTAACGCAATTTGCAGGATAACTGGCAAGGCAGCGACAATATTCGGAACATGCCAATGAAGAAACCCTTCGTAGCGTTGGCGGCGCAATGCTGCAGTGCGCCTATCCGTCTTAGCTTTCCATCGCCTATACTGGCGAACCCATTGCATACATAGTATGCCAATGGAGCTAACGGACAAGCTTGCGGCCAGGCTCATGAACCAAAGGAAGTTGATCTGAACGGCGAGGTTGTAGGGCACGGGGGAGGGGTTGTTGGTGTTGTTTGGCTGTAACCATTGGTAGGACACCACAGTGAACGATGTGACGATCGCAGAGAACAGGGCCGCCTAAAATATGGTGAATAAGGTGAATGAATGGGCGAAATGACCATACAAAGAGCAGGAGATTCTCGAGCTCATCCTTCAACATTTCGCACATATCATCGTCGAATTTTTTAGACAGTTTGATACCCTGTTCCCAAGGGTTTGATCCATTGGCAAAAGAGCTAATGATGCGAATGTCGTCATGTTGAGGAGGCTGGTTATCCTCAGATGGTTGTGTGGGTTCCGCCTTTGTTGTAGGTTCGCTAGGCATGGAGTGTTCAAACTGCTTATTGTCGGGACTCCGTATTTATGCAGTTCCATCGCACCCGCTGGTGACGAGGAGTCACTTCCTTGTGTTCGTTACACCAGGAAACGGTGGGAAGGGACAATGCCTCGTAAAGACCCGCGGAAGACAGTTCCTTGGGAGGGTGCCAACATAGAAGGTGGAGTATCTCGATTACCGCCCTTGCGTTTATGGGCCAGATCGGAAATTTGGTCAAACGTTCTGACGAGAGTTAGATATACGTGTGAATGCCTCCAATTTTGAATGCATACGTACCAGTCATAACATGGAACCGAGTTGAGTTTCATTCGATCGAGATGACGACGACTTGAACCTGCATGATGAGTACATCCAGGCAGACCCCAAATTCAAGCGCTGAAAAGCAGAATCGTCCCAAGGATGATGGGGCCTGAATGGCCATGGAAGTTCCGGGTGGCAATATATGAGGTCACAAAGAGACGACAGGGATAGGCGCGCACACCACACCAAGCTGAATAGTCAAGGTCCATAGAAGAGTACTTAACAGAACTATGACTTGTTTGTGATAGGTTGCCTCCGGAGAGCGATACACGGGGACGAGAAGCCAACCAAAAGTGGACCTGAGGCCTTCTATCGGCTGGGTAGAACCTCCTCCAATGAAAGGAAGTTGGCAGCGCAGGGTGTCTCGTAACTGCTATGTATCAACATGAGTATAACCCGTGTGTATGGGACCATGTGTAGACGCTCGTGAACTCACAGGCCTTGATCGGAGGGTTGAGACGCGCAAATGACACCGCCGATCCCCAAGCAAAGGAATACATAGAACAGAATTAACTCCAAATGACCCCACTTCGCATGCTTTATCAGGACAGTTATGGTACAGCACCAATCATGTTGGAGTGACAGCTTGCATGGTTGCTTAGCCTTCGTAAGGGTGATCGAAATCCCCCATACGGTATCCAGCAAAATCAGAACCTAGGCTGAAGCCGGGTTCCCAGACTTTGAGTCACACCCAATGCGGTACTTCACAAGACTGGCAAGGATATCAGACTGCCTTGAGGTCTAAATGGCTCAGGCCTGTGAGAGAGCTGTTCGCTAGGACGACTGAATTGACGAACGCTTACTAGTATCGAATAGGACGACAGGCATCGTTGGCGCAGCGGAGTATGGTGCGGATGGCCACCATATCGATTCGCCTTTCTGAATTGTAAAGAGGTCCAGTTTCATGATTTCGTTCAGGAAACGTCAACGTAAGTGCTCGAGTTGGCCGAGCGTCTGAGCCGCAACGCACATTATTCGATACGTCAGGGATAATCTTGAGCACATACCCACAACGTGTAACCATAGCGTGTTCGCAGCGTCTAGAAAAGAGGGGTACACCTGCCGGCGATAACAGAAGAAAATATAGTAACTGCGTATGTACAATACAACTCGGTCTGGCGAGATGTTCTGGATGGCGATGGGGTGTGCAATGGGAAAAAGACGAAAGGGCAGTCCATATGGAGCCTGGGGACGACACGGACGCTCAGCTTGCTTGAGGGGGATGCCCAGGTTGACCCTCACCATGTTCAGACTGACCTCCGCCAGCAGTAAAATTCGTAGGGTGACTGACACCGTTCCCCGATTTGATTTTATGAGGCTCCCCACCGCCTGGATGAGCTTTGGGTGTCGCCCATTTCGCTAAAACCACCACCAACTGCTCCCAATT